>PVKS010037153.1:0-18830 GCA_004027875.1 Aplodontia rufa | reverse complement strand
AGGGTAAATGGATGGTTATGGAAGAGATCATGATGAGTAAAATCAGCTTAACCCAGAGATCTAAGGGTCGATTGTCTCCACTCATAGGTGGAGGTGGGGACTAGACCCTGGACAGTGAGAAAGTTGGTCTAATAACATGAGTTAAATCCAGATAAGATGTAATGCTTTACAATCTAATATCTTTTTTTAGAGTTATAAAAGGAAAGGGAAGGGAGGGATAAGGGAGGGTAATTGGGGGGGGCACTCCTGGAGATAATTGCAATATCCAGAATATTTACACATTTTATACACATTTTATATTATTTTGTTAAAATCTTGTAAGGTTGTTCAAAAAAATAATAATAAATAAAAAATTAAAAAATAAAAAAAAAAGAAATGCAAATCAAAATACAATGTGATAACATTAATCTAGTAGGATGGTCAGAATCAAAAAGTCAGACAATAAGAGCTGGAGCGGTGGCTCGGCGGTTACAATGCTTGCATGTCACGCGTGAGGACGCGGGTTCGAACCCAAGCACCATGTCCACCACGACGTGTTGGAGCGACGAAAGCCACATGAAAAACTAAATCAAACTGATTCTCTCTCTCTCTCTCTCACTATACCCTCTCTAAGAAAAAAAAAACAGACAATAACAAGTCCTAATGGGGATGCAGAGAAATTAGAACACTCATACACTGCTGGCAGGAACATAAAATGGCACAACTGCTTTGCAAAATGGTCTGGCAATTTCTCAAACAATCAAACATGTAGTTACCATATGACCCAGCAATTCCACTGCTAAAAAATGAAAACATGACCACACCAAAGCTTGTACGTGAATGTTATATCAGATTTATGCACAGTAGCCAAAAAAGCAGAAACCACCCAAATGTCCATCATTTGGTGAATGGAAAAAGAGATTGTGGTCTAGGCACAAGGTGGAATATTATCCAGCCATTACAAGGAAGAAAGTACTGACACACACCACAATGTAAGCGAACCTCAAAGATGTTATGCTGAATAAAAATATATCGCACAATTCTATTTATATGAAATGTCCACAGTAAGCAGATCTATGGAAAAAGAAAGTAGATTAGTAGTTGCTTAGGGCTGTGAGGAGGGCAGAGAGAAAAAATGGTTAATAGATAAAAGTTACAGAATTTCTTTTGGAGGTGATGAGAATGTTCTAAAATTGACTGGTGAAGATGTACCTCTCTGTGTACACACCAAAACCCACTAGACTGTGGTTCAAATGGATTATGGTATGTGAATTACATCTCAAGAAACAAAGCGAAGGAAAGAAACAGGAAAGAAGTTGGAGGAAAGCATTTTATATAGAGAGGAGTAAGGATAAAGGTGACACGGAATTTCTCATCAGAAATCACACTAGCAAGAAGGGAGTGGGGGAAAGGAGTACTTCAAATGTCGAAAGAAAAACCCACAGCCTAAAACTCTTTGTCCAGTGAAATCATCCTTCCAAAGAGAAGCAGCAGCAGCAGCAGCAAAAAAGAAAAAAGAAAAAAAGAAAAAGATTTTGACAAACACAAACTAACTCACGGCCACGGCTGTCTCAAAGGGGGCTCTTATAAATGCCCCTTCTCACCAGGGACCAGTTCATGCCACATCCTCAAGACCCTGGCCTCCTGGCCTCATGTGGGAAGCACAAGGACTCTAAGGAAATCTAAAGAAACGACACAAAGATTCAGCACTAGGCAGGTGCCAGGCACTTCCAGGTGGAAAGACAGGTACCTTCTGCCCAGAGAAATAACGGTTACATCTGTCCCCCTGACCACCCGGGAGGAACTGACAAGTGGGAGAAGTCAACCCCTGGGGCTGCAGGTGGAGACTCTGTCGTCTCCAGGACAGGTCCCCGGCTCCCTGCTTCCTGGAAGAGGGAGCCCCCAGCAACAGTCAGAAGGACCAACAGTGACAGAGTGCAAGGCCACTGGCTGCAGTTGGTGAGGGATGGAGGCAGGAGGCAGGGCCTTAGTGGGAAGGACCAGCCTCTAGGCAGAAACCCCCACCCCTGCCCGGGCCCCACCTGGGGAAGGTGCGGCTCCGCAATTCCTTGATGAAGAGCTGGCTGCCATTCTGCACAGGCTTCACATCAGGGGTCTGCCCAGGGCCATGTTTGTGCCAGGTCCGTTTCTTCTTCACTGTGGGGGGAGGCGGGTAGAGGGAGACAGCACATGGGCGTCCATCAACAAGTGCAACCCCACTGACTTCTGGGGCCCTCACACATGCTACCCTGAAAGGGGACCCAGTAAGGCATTCCAGCGGTGGGAAGGAAGTTAGGGAGCCTGTGAACACTGCAAAACCCAAAGCCTCCCCTGAGCACCCCATCCTCGCATACCTAGAACCTCCTCACCCTTACCCCCCACCACATACACACATAGAGGGAAGAATTCCACCCTCCCTCCCCAGACTTGGGTGTCACCAGCCCAGTGTCACCCAGTGGAGCCAACATTCATATTCATCACTCTGATCCAGGAACTGTGGTCTCCCAGGACCCCTCTTCATTCAGGCAACAAGTCTACCAAGACCACCACAAAGGCACCTCCTGGAGGTCCACAGCCAAGGGAACCACCACCCTGGAGCTGGACCACACCCTCTGCCTGGCCTCCATGTCAAGACACTGTCACCTCCCTGCTAGGACCTTTGCCACCTGACAGCCATGACTACTACAGGTAGTCCTCATCTCTCCACCTCCCAGTCAGTGTGCATCCTCTCCCTAAACACTTCCATAAAGATGGCTTGGGGTACAAGGGTGTCAGGTGTCCCCAAGGCCCAGCACCAGAGCCCTCTGTTATCCCTCTGAGCAGGTAAGGATGGTGCCAAGGACAGATAGGCTCTCACCCCAGCCCTGTAGGACATGATGGTGCCAGGGATTGGAAAGTTTGATCATATAGGTAACTCTGTATTGTTACAGAGCTGCTGTAACTGCAAAGCTTCCCTGTTCCTCTTGTGCCTTTGTCAAGATTCGTTCTGGGAACCCTGAGGCCCCTACACCAAACATGTGTTGATAAGATAAACCTGAGGGGCCTATGGCCCATAGGCCAAAATCAGTTCAAGGAACATGTCGGGACAGTGGACCCTACAATCCCCACCACTGTGGCCTCCATAATGAGAAGGTGATGCTTTGATGGCCTGGCCATGGCCATGGCTTCTTCTTGTCCTTGCAATGTCCACTGCAAGCCCCCAGCCCAGGGCAGCAGGGACAAGAAGGGTGGAGACAGGCCCAGGGTCTCCAGAGGGCTCCCTGCATAGGCCTCCGGCTGGAGCTCTCCAGGGACGTGGAGGGACCTCTTGTCACCAAGGCACTTGGTGTGGAAGCACGACGGGAGCTGTGAGTATCACAGACAGCTGCTAATCACAGCACAGACCCTTCTCAGTCTGAGAATGCACAGCAGTGCTGGACCTGCACACTCTGCCTGATGGAGCACACTTCCCTTGAGAGCAGCAGAGGAAGTCTGAGTCACAGAATTCACAGAGCACGTTCTGCATACACACAGACACAGGAACACAACACACATGCACATGCTACAGACTAAGTGTCAACACCCTCCCAAAATGCTAAGATCCTTAATCCCCTTGGTGATGACATCAGGAAGTGATTAGGTCATGAAGTTGGAGTCTTCATGATGGGACTGGGGCCTTCGTATAACAGACCTCAAGGACAGCACTCCCTTGCCCTTTCCACACAAAAGGTAGGTGTCATCTCCAAACTAGGAATGGGATCCTCATCAGACACTGCATCTGGGCTTACCAGGGTGGTAGGTAACAAATTTTCTGTTTTTTAAGCTACCCAGTTTGTGGTATTTTATTACAGCAGCCCAAATGGACTAACACACACACACACACACACACACAAATAAAAATGTAAGCACACATACACAAGCACGTCCATAAAGGTATACATGTTGCTCCCTAGGGGCTGGCTATCGGAGAAGGGAAGGGGAGCTTGCACGGGGGCTCTAGTGTACATCCAGGCCTCTCCCCAAACTCTCCCCAGGCACAGGGCTTGGGTCTGGGTGAGGTGGGTACACACATCCCACAGCAGGTCGTCTGTCACCTCTGAGTAACAGGTGTTTCACAGGATACCCAGGGATGCTGAAGAAATCAAAACTGTGTCCATCAGTGTGGGCAACCTGCTCAGGCCTGCACCCAACCATCTCCCTACCCCAGCCAGACTCACGAGTTCCCAAGCAAAGACACCCCGAACATGTGCTGACTCTCCAACAAGAGGCCCCTGGCCTGTGGTTTCCAAGTCTTTTCCCCTATAAGTCTGGAACCTCTTCCCGAGCGACACCCACGTACACCTGCAGCAAACCACACAGAGCGGCGCTGCCCCCAGTGTCCTTCCGAGCACTCTCACCAGGGACCCCTGAGTAAGCAGGTACATCCTGCGCCCCAAGGAGACACCTGCTGGGGTCTCCTGGTTCCAGCCCTGCTCTGGCCACCTCCCAGGCCCCACGATGCAGCCCCACATCCACACAGAAGCTCTGCCTCATTTTTCTGGTTCCTATTATTATAAAGATAAGGAGGCCATGAGCTCTTCAGATGGGTTCCACAAGGTGTCAGGGACCCAGGAAGAATCCTTCCTCTCCTTCTTTTGCACTGAAGCAGTCACCAGAATGAAGGGTACTAGCTTGTCCCAATGCTGCCAACTGCTGGGGGCATAGGGGTAGGAAGGTAACTAGAACACCCCCCGAAGGCAGACCCTGAGCCTAGAAGGTTCAGGAAGCACCACCAGACTTCTCATCTGCACTCGCCCACACATTTGATGGCATTTAACAAGTGCTGAGGATATGCTGGGAAGCAAGAGACAAGATCTAGAACAAGTATAGTCCCCACCACCCTAGCAATGCTATGGTTTGGATCTGGAATGTGCCCCAAATGCTCGTGTCTTGAAGACAGTCTCCAATATAGCAATGCTCAGCATTGGGACTCTGGGGAAGCCACTGGATCCTAAGGGCTATGACCTCATCGGTGGATTAATCCACTGAGACCTGAATGAATTACAGGGAGGAGGTGGAGACTGCAGGGAGGTGGGGCGTAGTTGGGGGAAGCAGGTAACTGGCAGGCATTCCCATGAGGACTGTACCTTGTCTCTGGCCCCTAGCTCTCCCCTGCACCTCTGCTTCCTGGCTGCTAAGAGCTGAGCAGTGCTCCTCTGTCATGCACTTCCGCCATGCTGCTCTGCCTCACCTTAGGCCCAGAGCATGGAACCGGCCAACCATGAACTGAGACACTGAGACCTCTGAAACCATGAGCCAAAATAAAATTTTCCTCCTTTGAATTGTTTATCTCAGGTATTTTGGTCATAGCAGTAAAAAGCTGGCTAAAACACAGACCAAGTCCTACAGAGGGCCAAGAGAGAGCAGCGGGGTCCCCACAGTGGGGACACCTCACACTACCCAGCACCAGCTTAACCCAGTGCCAGACCAGGCCCCAAGGCTCCCTTAGACCGGGCTGGACCCATAGTACAAGAAGGCTGGGGGCTTCCTCCCATTGTCTCCTCCATCCTCCATTCCTACTGTGTCCATAGGGCTCATCCCACGGGGGGCCGAGGATCTGGCCACTCAGCTTGTGACCAGTTACCTGGAGGGAACAACCTTGAAGGAGAGCTATGTGAGTTGCTGTGGCTGAAGCCACACACAGTCCCCCACCTGACCCTATGCCAGGGCCCTGCCTGGCGTCAGCTCAGCCAGCCCAGGGCTTGGAACAGAGGTGTGAAGGGCCATGTCCAGCCTCAACTTCTGTGAGAGCCCATGACACCAGCCCAGGCAGGAACTCAGAGACCACACTTGTACACATGTGACACTGGTCCAGTCCCCAGGCCACTTCTCTCCTGAGGTCCACTTGCAACCCAGGTTTGGCCTTGGAGTTCAAAACCCACTTGGATGAGCCTGCAAAGTGTGAGCTGAGCCTATGCCTTGGGAGCCCCCCAGGACCCACCGCACAGGAGAAGGACCAGAGGAAAGGGAGGGTAAGGAAAGCTGCAGACACACAAATGGCAGGCAGTCTGGAAAAGACAAAGCCCTCTGAGACCCTGGAAAGGAGTTGGTTTGGGGAGGGGGGCTGTTGTAGAGGGGCAGACAAAGCCCACCCACAGACACATACACATGACCTGGGTGCCGCTGTGTGGCAGTGGTCAGTGGGGCAGGGATGGGGTGAGCTGGGGTTCCTGAACACACTCTTCATTGTCATTTACCTAAATTCCTAAGTGCACCTCTGACTCAGGCTGGTGTGGCCACCTCAGGTGTTGATCATGTGGCTCCTGTCGGGGGCTTAAGGCTAGTGGGGTCTTTGAACAGCTGCCTCTGAAGGCAGGAGCCAATCAGGAGTGGCATGGGTGGCTTAAGGTACAGCAAGCTAGGCTGGAGAAGGCTCCCTGGCACTAGGGTCCTGAGGCCATGACACTGCCATCTGGTGCTACCCAGGGCATTTCAGCCCCAGCATCCTAGGACTGTGGCCCAGGCCTAGCAGAGATCCTACCCCCTATGCAGCCAAGGCAAACAGATGGCGAGAGGTGGCCACACAAGTACTTACGGGTGGACTTCCCGTGGGTTTTCTCGCAGTTCGGACAGTGGTAAATGTCAATGTCTGGTGCCTCCTCCTCTTCCACCCCAACACAGCTGAAACAGGAGGAAACAGATCATTAACCTTTCATTCAAGTCTCCTCAGGTGACTTCCATCCGCCAAGCTTGAGGGACGGTCCCTACTCACCATCTGGGGACTGAGGCCAGAGGGAGAAGAGCTGTGCAGGGACAGTGGTTGTTGGGGAGGGAGAGGGGAAGAGGCTGCAGAGCTGCCCTCCTAGATGTAGACCTACAGCCCAGACGCAGACAGTGTTGGACATGTCCACACCTGGGACCCACCGAATGGGCCATGCATCCACCAGGCCTGCCTCAATGAGGCCACCTCCACCCTGTCACCCCAGGGTCCAGAGAAGATGAGGGGGGTTCTTAGAGTGAGGTCCACCCCACCTCTTCCCCTGGGGCAGCCTGAGGAGATAGAACATACTACCAGCAGCCTGGAGCATCCCATGCAGGTCATACAATGGCCACCACCCACCCAGTTCAGCTTCAGAAGGTTCACAGTGACACCTCAGTGACAGGAACTGTGACCTCTCCTCCCTCCCTCCCTGGAGTTCCTCCAGACTCCTGCAAACCTGCTCAGATGCTCAGCCCAGGAGAGAGCTGCCTGCCAAGCAGACACCAGCCTGGTCACAGGCCAACAGCCATTTAGGGAATGAGGACAGTGAGCAGGAAAGGATGCGACCCAAAAGGTGGAAATGCACTGGCTCCATTCTGCTCTCTTCTGTATTTCTGGTTAAAAGTTACAGAAAAGCTCCATCCATACCATGCAATAAACGAGAATCCAGCTGACCAAGGGCAGGACGTGGGGAAAGCCTACTCCCATGAGAAATGGCAGCCCACAAACTGGGAAAAGGCTTCAACACCTCCTTCTAGTGAACCAGGAAGTGCAAATAAAACTGACCAGAAAATCTTAAAAATGATACTTCCCCCCAAACGCACCCCCAGAGTTTCTGTGTAGGAGGAGCTCATGGGAGCAAGCCACCTGGAGGCCACCAATGGACATCAAGCAGACGGTTCTGACTGAGGGCAGGCACTCCCAACCAATTAAAATCAAGTTTCCCAAACCACTTTCAATCATATTTAGCATAACCTTTTAAATTTTTTCTTTTATTTTTTATTTGGGGGCTTGAGGGAGCTGATAAGGATTTATACCTATTAAAAATTAGTAGGATTAAAAAAAAACATTAAAATGTCAAGGTGATGAGACTTGGCAATAGGGACAGGATGATTTCTTTGGCATGCCAACGCTGGCCAGGGGCCCCATTCCCCATACCCACTGGAGAGGGCACATGTCCCAAAAGACAAACCCTGAGGAAATTGCTAGAAGAAAGCATTTTATGGACAACGATATCTGTCCAGCATTTTGTGTCAGAAAAAGATTGGAAACAGTTTAAATGTCCTCTTTGGGGACAACTTATGCCATTTAGTGTTCCTCCCTCTAGTGGAATCATCTTAGTGGCCACAAAGAGTAATGAATAACAAAATCATGCAGGGACAGGTGAGCTACCAGCTGGTTAAGATCATCCAACACAGAGGGGAGCAGCCTGGAGATTAGGCCAGAATGCTGGGGCTGACAGGCTGTCGGGGTAGGAGAGGGTGACAGTTCTCCTTTCGGATTACCTAAACTGGAACCATTTTGAAAGCAGAATATTTCAGCGCAGATGTCAGGCCTGGTCTGCACCTGGCCCTTGAGCCTGTCATTCCTCTCCTTCACCTGCTGAGGACACAGGCTGCATTCCCTAGCCCTGCCCTCTGGGCCACTCACGGTCACCTCAGCAATGCCAGCAAGGCCTCCTTGGATGGGAGACCCAGGGTACGCAGGTTCCTGGAGAGGGAAGCTCAGGGCAGCTGGACTCACCTCCAGGGGATCCCGTGTTCTTCTGTGTGTGTCTAAACCAGTGGACAATTTTCCTGACTTCTTGCATCCCTTGAGCTTTCTTTGATGATGGCGAGTCTGTCTCTGAGCTTGTTTCCTCATCTAAACGAGGGGCCTTCAAATGTAAGTGTTTGGAGGGGAAGGTAAAATATGTATAAAGGAACCCAGTAACATTAGATAGAATCTACCAAGCCAAGAGTTGGTTCTTTGACAAGTCTGTAGCTAGACCGGCTGACCAAGAAAAAAAAGGAAGACTCAAATTACTAAAACTAGAAACTAAAGTAAAGAAATTACTACTGACTCTAAGAAAAGAAAAAAGGGATTATAAAAGAATACTATGGGGCTGGAGCAGTGGCTCAGTGGTTGTGGTACTTGCCTGGCATGTGCAAGGATGTGAATTCGAACCTCAGCACCCTGTACACAATGAAAGCCACATGTGTCGGAGCAATGAAAGCCACATGGAAAACTAAAGAAAAATTACTTCTCTCTTTCTCTCTCTCACTGTCCCTCTCTCTCTTAAAAAAAAAAAAAAAAAGAATACTGTATGGCCAGGTGCTATGGCACATGCCTGTAATCCCAATGGCTCAGGAGGCTGAGGCAGGGGGATCGCAAGTTCAAAGCCAGCCTCAGCAACTTAGTGAGGCCCTAAGCAACTTAGCAAGACCTTGTCTCAATATAAAAAACAAAAAGGGCTGGGGTTGTGCTGGAGAGGTGTCTCAGCGGTTAAGGCACTTGCCTGGCATACGTTGAGTACGCAAGTTCAAACCGCAGGACCACGTACACAACAAAGAGTCCAAGGAATGAAAGTCACATGAAAAACTAAATAAAACTTGCTTCTCTCTCTCTCACTGTCCCCTCCTTCTTTATATATAAAAGGTGGGGCTGGGTTGTAGTTCAGTGGTTAACCACCCCTGGGTTCAATCCCCCCACAAAAAAATGAATGCTCGAGCAAGAACAGGCCAACAAATTAGACAACTTAGATGAAATGGACAAATTCCTAGGAACACACATACTACAAAAGTAACTCAAAAAGAACTGGAAACTGCGGGGCTGGAGTGGTGGCTTGGCAGTTAAGGCGCTTGCCTGGCATGCATGAGGATGTGAGTTTGAACCCCAGCAACACACAAGTAAGTGTCAGAGCAATGCAAGTCACATGAAAAATGAAAATAAAATTGATAATCTCTTTCTCTCTTTCACTATCCCCTTCTCTCTTAAAAAAAAAATAAGAAAGACATAGAAACTTTGAATATATCCATAACAAAGAGAGAAAACTGGTCATCAAAAACCTTTCTACAAAGGAAACTACAGAAATGCCACCAGTGAATTCTATCAAACATTTAAAGAAGAATAATACCAATCCTGGGCTGGGGATATACTCAGTGGTACAGTGCCTGCCTAGCATGCACTAGGCTGAGTTCACCAGCACTGCAAAAAACAGGACACCATCACCAATCCTATCAAACTTGTTCAGAAAATTAGAAGGGGAGGCATTATTTCCTAATTCCTTTTATAAACTCAGCATTCTCCTGACTCTAAAGCCAGATGAATACTACATGAAACAACTCTTATGAACACTTGTATAAAGTACTCAACAAAATACTAGCAAGTAAAATCCAGCAGCACATTAAGGGGACTAAGCACCGGGACCAAGTGAGATTTATCACAGGGCTGCAAGGGTCATTCAACATATGATATAAATCAGTGTTTCAATCCCTGAGGCACTGCATCTGACTGTTAGGAAAGGAAGTGTCCCCTGGGCCCTGCCCTGGAGGCTGAGACAGCAGAGGTTGTGCTTCTCTTCACCCCACTCAAGAGGGCAGAGCTCTGTCAAGTAGATAAAGAACAAGGACAAGCGTGGCTCATCTGGCCCTTTCTCCTGGGCTGGAACAGCCCCTGCCTTGTTCCTCTGTTCCCCAAATTCCCTTCCTTCCTAAGATGCACCACCACATTAATGCAATGAAGAAAACCACATTATGCTTCAGTACATCTCAACTGATACAGAAAAAGCATCCGACAAAATCCAACACCCTTCATGATTAAAAAAAACAAACAGCACTCCACAAACACTGAACTGAAGGGAACTTCTCCAGAAGGTAAAAGCCATACATGAAAAACCCAAGGCTACCACCACACACAATGGTGAAATGAAATCTTCCCTAGAAGATCAGGAACAAGACAGGACGTCTGCTACTGCCACTTCTATTCAACACAGCACTAAAAGTCCTAGTCAGAGAAAGAAAATGAAATAAGTCATTTATTTGGAAAGGAAGATGTAAAATGATATTTATTTGCATATAACATAATCCTATAGAAATTCCTAAAGAATCCACATATACAAATAACTTCTAGAGCTAATAAATTCAGAAGTTGTAGAATGCAAAATCAACCCACCAGAACTAGCTACATTTCTATACACAAGCATGAATAATCGGAAAATAAAATCAAGAAAGCAATTACAAGAGCTCAAAAAGAATTAATTATTTAGAACTTGGTACAGTGGTGCACACCTGTAATCCCAAATTACTTGGGAGGCGGAGGTAGCAGAATCACAAGTTCAAGGCCAGACTCAGCAACTTAGCAAGATCCAGTCTCAGAATAAAATAGAAAGAGCTGGGGTTGTAGCCGAGCAGTAGCACACTTGCCTAATGTGCATGAGGCTCTGGGTTCAAGCCCCAGTTCTGCAAAAAAATAAAAGAATAAAATGTTTAGGAATAAACCTAGCCTAAGCTATGCAAGGCTTGCACAACACTGAAAAAAATTTAAAGGTCAGAAATAAATTAAAATGCAACCTACGGGGGTTGGGGATTTAGCTCAGTGGCAGAGCACTTGCCTAGCACACGCAAGGCCCCGAGTTTGATCTCAGCCCTGAAAAAAAAAATACAACCTATGTTCAAATAAAGGAAAATTTAATGATGTTAAGATAGCATTAATACCTAGAGTAATCTAGAAATCCAATGCAATACTTAGCAAAATCCCAACACCTTTGGTCTCAGAAATGGGAAGGCTAGTACTTAAATTTATATGGAATGGTAAAGGACCCCAAATAGCCAAAACAATCTTCTAAAAGAAAAATAAAGTTGAGAGGACTTGGGGCTGGAGCGGTGGCTCAGCGGTTACAGTGCTTGCCTGGCATGCACAAGTACACGGGTTCAAACCCCAGCACCACATACACAACTAAGTGTCGGAGCAATGAAAGCCATGTGAAAAAACTCAATAAAAACGATTCTTCCCCCCCCCTCACTGTCCTCTATTTAAATAAAAAAAAAAAGAAGAGTTATACTTCCCAATTTCAATACTTAATACAAAGTCATATTTTATATTTTACAGAGAGAGAGAGAGTGAGAATCAATTTTATTTACTTTTTTTCACCTGGCCTTTGTTTTTCTGACACTTAGTTGTCACATGTGGTGCTAGGGCTCGAAACCAGGTCCTTGCATATGCCAGGCAAGGGCTCTACTCCTGAGTCACCGCTCCAGCCCCCCAAAGTCATTTTTGACAAGGGTTACAAGACTACTCAATGGGGAAAGAATAATCTCTTGAACAAATGACATCCACGTGCAAAAGAATAAACTTGGATGCCACCTCATACCCTCTACAAAAATTAACTGAAAACTAATCAACAGCCTAAATATAAGACAGAAAATTATAAAACTCTTAGAAGAAAACCTAAAGTAAAGCTTTGTGGCTTTGTATTTGGCAATGGATTCCTAGATGTGACGCCAAAAATATGAGCAACAAAAGAAAAAATAGAAAAACGAGACTTCATCAAAATTAAATGTTCTTTGTACATCAAAGAACACTGCGAGGGTGGCACATGCCTGTAACCTCAGTGACTCAGGAGGCTGAGGAAGGAGGATTTACAAGTTGGAGAATCAGCCTCAACAACTGAGCAAGACTCTGTCTCAAAATATAAAAACAAAAGGACTGGGGACAAAGTTCAATGGTAGAACACCCTGGTGTTTAATTCCCAGTTTAAAAAAAAAAAAAGAGGAAGAGGAGGAGACAACTGAACAGAATAAAAAGTACTGAGAGAATGAGAGGAAATATTTGCAAATCATATGAGTAAAAGACCTAGCATCTAGAATACATAAAGAACTCCTCTCACAGTTCAACAAAAGACAAACGATCCAATTTAAAAATGGACTTAGACAGTTTTCCAAAGGCATGTAAATAGCTAACAAGCACATAAAACAATGTTCAACATTCTTAGTTATCAGATAAGTACAAATCAAAATCAAAATGAGATACCAATTCCCACCCACTAGGATGGCTATAAATTTGCTTTCATAAACTTTTTTTTAGAAAAGTATTCACAGGATGTGCAAAAATTGTAACCCTCTTACAATCCCTCAGTGGAAGAAATGTAAAATGGTGCATGTATAGTGGAAAGAAGTTTGATGTTTCCTCGGAAAATACACTTAAGGAGCTGGAGCGGTGGCCCAGAGGTTATGGCACTCGCCTGGCACGCACAAGGACATGAGTTTGAATCCCAGCACCATGTACACAATCAAGTGTCGGAGCAACCAAAGCCACATGAAAAACTACATAAAATTGATTCTTTCTCCCTCTCTCTTAAAAAAAAAAAAAAAGAAAATACATTTAAAATTACAATGTGTGCCAGCAATTCCACTCACAGGTATATATACCCAAAAGAGTTAAGGACAGGCTTCAAACAGATCTTTGTACACAAATAATAGGGGTATTCACAATAACCAAAAGGTGGAAATAACCCAAGCACCCACTGACGAATGTATAAACAATATGTGGTCACACGTGCAATGGAATATCATTTAGCCTTAAAAATGAATAGTTTGGGTATATTCTACAACATGCATGAATCTCAAAACATTACCTTAGTGGGAAATGCCACACACCAAGTGCTAATACTGCGTGACTGTATTTATAAGAAATGTCCATAACAGGTAAATCTAGAGACACAGGCCAAGCAGTGGTGCCATAGGCTGGGAGCGAGTAGAGGGGAATGGCAAGTTACCGCTTAGGGCTATGGAGCTTCCTTTGTAAATTAAAATGTTTTGGAACTAGACACAGGCAATGGTTACATAGCACTGTGAATGCACTAAGAGCTACTGACTTCTTCACTTTAAAACAGTTAACTTTAAGTTATGTGAATTTTAGCTCAATAAAAAAGAAAGAAAAAAAGACCTGGCCCTGAGAGAGTGGCAACTTGACTACCCATCCTAATCACCATCATTGCCATCACCTTCCTCATCCCCAACCCTACCACAATCTTCATCACCATCATCATCACCATCACCATTGCTATCACCATCATTACCATCACCATCATCATCACCATCACCATCACCATCATAATCACCACCATCATCACCACTATCACCATCATCACCATCCTCATCAGCACCATCACAAATCCCATCATCACTAACACTGAGCACCCATTCTCACAGGCAGCATGCCAAGAACTCTACATGCAATTTTGTGCAACAACCCTGAAATGATGGGAATTATTATTTTATTTGCCCTATTTATAAGAAGAGGGAAACTGGAACACAAGAGACTCCTTACTGGTTCACAGGGTCAGTGCCACCCTTGCCCATGGGGCGTTGCAGCTGCAGATCAAGGAGGCAAACATATAGGTGGCCCTGACCCAGGGTGAACACTCCAGACCAACATGTAGGAAAACCCTCCCTGGCCCCAGGGTCATGGTTCTATGCAGGTGGCTCTGCCAGAGCTGTCACAGTCCTGAGTCTGGGCAACAGAGTCTAAAACCCAGAAAAAGGTCTTGGAAGTTTTTTGAAAATATAAAATTGCTTCTATCTCAAATAAGAAACTGTGTAAAGTCCAAGTAGTTTAAAATGTCAAGTGCAAAAGACAAAACCATCTGAAGCAGAACGGAAGGGAACATTTTCATCTGCTCTCAAGAACTGCTCGACAAACAAACAGAAATTGGAAAGGAACCTATGAGAGAACGCCTATGGATTAAAATGATGCTCCAAGGGCTGGAGCGGTGGCTCGGCGGTTACAGTGCTTGCCTGGCATGTGCAAGTACACGGGCTCAAACCCCAGCACCCACGTACACAACCAAGTGTACGTGGTACCAATGAAAGCCATGTGAAAAACTCAATAAAAATTGATTCTCTCTCTCTCTCTCTCTCTCTCTCTCCTTCTCTCTTTAAAAAATAAAAATAAAAAAATCATGCTCCAAATCATCAAAACAAAGTTTCAAATGCACTCTGAGCAGAATATTTACCACAAACATGACAACAGGTCAGCTTCTTCCTCCAGCAACTCCAGACTAAGGGGATCTCCCTGACAGAAGAAAAGCCCAAAGCCATGAACACAGCAGAAGTGCACAGCTACTGCATGGGAGGGAACAGAGGAGGGCAGTGGACAGCAGTACAGCCAGCAGGGTTGAGCAGACAGAGGCGGAAGTGCAGTGTGAGTGACCATGCCACTATGCACACCTCACCTTCTCCACAAGGACCCTGAGCCTCAGCCACATACAAAGGCTTTGCTTTGGTGGGACCAGACGAGGTGGCAGCGCACAGCAGTGCCTTTGTCATTATTACCATTATTCATAATGACAAAAACATGCCAGGTTACCCTGGCAGAGGAGTCAGCTGCAGCCTGCTAGTCCCAGAGCATGGTCTTTGGAAAGCCCCCAAATGGCCCAGACATCAGGCATGTCCCCAGCGAGCACTATGTCTTCAACAGCCCGGGCCAGCTGCACCACGGAAGCAGTGAAGGGAGTTTCCAATGTGGCTCTAGGGGCCTGGAGGGAGCTGCCTCGTTCAAAAGCCACGATGGAGTTTGGGCTCCAGGCCAATCCACAAGGATGGAAATCAACATGTTCTTAAAATTCACCTCTGCCTAAAGAATTGGGCTCCACAGCTCTGGTTGCAGGACCCACAATGCCTGCTCCTGGCTCTTTCAGCAGATCCCTATGTCCTCAGCCTGACTCCGGAGAGCAGCAGCATGAGCCCACCTCACAGGCGAGGAAGCCAAAGATCACAACCATGTGACAGCTGACTGGCAGCACTGCCCACTACAGAGGTCAGTACAGGACCATGTTCCCTGGCCCTCAAGGCACAAAGGGTGGTGGGGCTGTGGCTCACCCGGCCCAGTTCCCACACCCTCCAGGTCCTCCTCGAGGCATCCATGTGCTCTGCATTGTGGGTGAGCACTAGCCACAGAAGAATCCACTGGAGGATCCATTCACATGAGGCACCCAAGGCATCCTCCTTCCAGCACCACCCACAGGCCGGGAAATGAACTGGATGGCACAGGAGACAGGGAACAGCCTCCCCTCAGCCAGGGTGGCCACCTTGATCAGTTGAGCTCCAGGCAAGAGAGGTGGTTGCAGCTTCTACTCCAAACAAGCTCAGAGAACTGAGGGCCTTGCCGTCCCTCAACCTGAGAGAGGCTGCCAGGGTAAGGACCAAAGGTAGGCACGGTATCTGCAGTACTAGCCCAAGGTGTCCACAGGGGCTCTCCTACAACACTGAAGGAGCAGACCAGATCAGGGAGCCCAGGCCTGGCCTCCTCCAATCCCTACTGTGTGGGCCACCAACCTTGACAGTAGCCACAAGGTTCCCAAACTAGACCCATAAGTCAAGGACCATGCAAGGACCTGGGCACCTGCTATGCAAGCCAGTTGACATTGTGGTCACTGCCATTGTCACAGGTAGGCTGTTTGTTGACCCTGGTCACTTCATTTTATTGTCCCAAAGTTAAAGCTTTCCAAGTACCCCTAAGAAATTTTTGGGAAATTATTAAAAAAAAAAAACAAGGAGAAAACAATAGCCACAGAGAAGTGGGAGCGTTTGTTTTTAAAACCAGGAACAAATGACACTGATATTCTAAATGGGACTTTGCAGCGTTATGGTTACATGGCCCCTGCATCCTCGGTGTGAAGTTTATTTTTTTTTTCTTTTCTTTTTTTTTTTTAAAGAGAGAGGGACAGTGAGAGAGACAGAGAAAGAGAAACAACTTTTATTTAGTTTTTCACATGACCTTAGTTGCTCCAACACTTAGTTGTGTACGTGGTGCTGGGGTTTGAACCCGGGTCCTCGTTCTTGCCAGGCAAGCACCGAAACCACTGAGCCACCGCTCCAGCTCCCGGTGTGAAGTTTTTAACCCTATTCATTGAGTAACAGGAAATGTCACTTAGTGATACTCCTCTGTGGTCCCTGGTGTGATAAATCCATTATTTTAAAGTCAAAAAGGAAGCATTCATTTCTCATTAACAAAAATTCAACACCATCCACCCTCACTAATGCAAAGTGGGCAAACGAATAACGAATATGTTTGAAAATTCCATGAAAATCCAAACCCTCCACAAGTGCCCTTGCCTACTGCACCCCCTGAAGGACACCCTTCGTGGGCCACCTGACATTCAAGCAGCCATATTTAGCTACTTCTGAAGTCTCCCTGCCCCAGTGGGAATACGCTTGCTCAGGAAAAGAGGTCCTCACAGGAGGTGGATAATGCCATGCACCAGGCCCATTAGTCTACCTGTCCCAGCAGCAGGACTCTCAGTCCTTGCCTGCCCGTCCCTTGACAAAGCCAACGCAGATAACCTGTCCTTTGGCAGGAGAAGCAGAGACGTGGGCCTCAGGGTGGTCCCAGGCCTGCCAGGCTTTGCTGAGAGCCATCTGCTTCTCCAGCAACCTGGGAAAAAGAGGAGAAGATCAGGAGCTCAGAGAGGCAGCATCTGGCTCCAGGAGAGCCACACAGAGACCTCAGAGTCAGGGAAGGCACAAACATCACCCCGGACATCAGTTCTACAACAGCCACACTGCTATTGCGGAAACCTCAGTGAAGGCAACATTGGCCAGACAACTCTGCAGCCGTTTCTCCTTTCCAGCCCTGGGTGGGAGCCGCAGAGCAGACTTGGTGTATGGGGGTGCAGAGAACACAGGCTGCTGGGGCCACCTCAGAACTGGCCCTGCTGGGATGCTTGGCTACTGCCACCTCCACAACTCCATCCTGTGCTCAAGAACAAGCAGCCCCGCACTTTAGTGATGCAGCAAAGAGAGCACGCAGCCCCAGGGCACCAGCTCAGCGCAGGCAAGCGCACCGGAGTCGCTCCATCCCCAGGACAGAGGATCAAGTGGAAGAGTGAGGTTTGCACCAGCTCATAGGTCCATGCATCTGGGTTTCAGCTCTGGGCTCCCAGGGGCTGGATAATGGCAAAGCAGGGGTCTCCACACCTTTGACAGCTGAGGGGCATGGGATAAGAATTCAGATTCAGACCTCAGAGCTATAAAGAAAAAATAAAACACCCGCCCTGCAGTCAATGAGACATGGAGAGGGGTCTACTGAGGCGGTGAACAAGGACAGAGCCACCCAATGGTGCACTGAGGGCACAGGCAGGCCAGTGCTGCAGGTCCTGACAGGAGCACAGCGCTGACAGGAGAGACAGCTCCCAGTGTGCCCCACAGGAGGATTCTCAGATGTACACAGACAAGAACAGGTACCTGAGCATCCAACTTAGAGCATGGCTTGACACACACAGAGGCACACGTAGAGACACAAATACACTCAAACACAGGCACTCCAGTGTGCAGTGCTCCGTGGGACCATGAAGCTGCTAAACTAATTTATACTAAAAATAACAAAGTACACTTGTACATACTGACAAGACAGCCACAATACACTAAGTGAAAAGATGCATGTTACAGAAGAAAATGCAGCACGATTCCATTTGGTGGAAAGCGCCAAACGAAATGAGTATATGTCATGTGTGTGTTTGAGAATCTGCGTATATCTGTGCATGCATGAGTGCCTTCTGTGTCCGTGTGCACATCTGTGCTGCAGGCACTTATGCTGGCTTGTTGGTGCATGCACATGTCCAGGTCTGTGTGCATGCATGTGCCCATGTCAGTGCACATGCGTGTGATTCAGCCACCACACTCACCTTGCCCCTGAAGCGGCCCCTCTGGAAAGGACAGGGTGGAGGGAGCTGCATTCAGGTGGCATGGGTGCAGGTGCCTTGTCTCACATACTTGTACCACGAGGTGAGGCCAACCTGTCTCATCTGAGCCAACTGTGACCCCAGCACCCCAAATTGAGTTAACTCCAAAGAAGGCTAAAGCTAACTTAGTGCCAGAAGCCCAATAACTAGAAAGATGATGGAATTTCCAAACGCAGAGATGGAAGGGGGGGGGGGTGCTACAGAAAAGAAAATGGCTAAGAAAAAGGAAACCAAAAAGGGACAGCGGGTGGGGAGGGCAGGATTCAGTGACTTGCAGGGGCCACAAAACCCCTGTTAAGATCTCTTACAAAGCCTGTCTGCTCCCTAGGAAGCCTACACTCAATCCTGACCCTGCCACTTGGCACAGCTCTGGTAGGGAGGCCCCAGAGGGGAAGTGACTTTAGGGAAGCCATC
>PVKS010037152.1:0-18831 GCA_004027875.1 Aplodontia rufa | reverse complement strand
AAAAAAAAATCAAGGATGCACTATCCTTCTTTGCCTACTCATCACATTCCCCTAAAGCACAGAGATAAATCCACAAAATCCAATTGTGCACCAGCTGTTGATCATCACACTTAGTTCTACAACTATTACAATAATCAAGCTGGAGGGGACACTAGGAGCCCTGGGTTCATTTCTCTTAGAATCAGTTGTGTTAGAAAACAAGAGGACAGAAAATAAGGGCCTCATGTTGTTGCTATAGGTTAAATTCATTTTTGCTAATATCTTAACATTACCCAAATTGAGAGGTAAAGTACAATTTAGTCTCGGTATTTAAAAAGTCAATTTTGTGTCCCTTAAGATCAGTATTTAATTTGCAATTTTTCAAAACCGGTTCCAACATTCCTACCACCCAAAAAATCTCTCTGTAATGTACTAATGAAAAACTGTAAAGATCGATAGGAAAATGATTTATGTTCATTTTCACATGTTGTAGAGAGTTTTAATTAATTTGTTTCAGGACTATTCATGGCTTCCCAAAAAGAAAACAAAACCAAAAGGTTACCTTATTTTGAATTTTCAGTAAAAGGTAAAAAAGTTTAACCAAGAAATTTGGGAACAATTTTTTCTGTCATGCAAATTTTAAACTAAGATTTGCATTAAGACTGTAACTTTCAGAGATATTTTACCCACAACAAATGTGCTTTATGCAAAATAAAACCAAAGGAAAGTCACTTGAGTTATAGTTGACCCTTTGCTGGCAAATGCCAAATATTGTTACTGAAGGGTAGCATGTAATTCATTCCAACATTTAGCAGAGATATTGACTCAGTCTCAAGATTACATAATGATATCAGTGGTTTTGCTGTGTTTTCTTTTAAGATTATAACTTCAGATTTATCTAAAGTTAATAAAAGAAATGACCATGTGGAGAATGGTTTTCATCTTTTTCTAAATAACTGTGGCAAAAAGTTCATTCTGTTTCTTATGTACTAAGGGTCCCTTTAAAGAACAGAATATTAGGGACTGGAGTGGTGGCACAGCAGTTACAGTGCTTGCCTGGCTTGTGCAAGGATGCAAGTTCAAACCCAAGCACCATGTACACAAAAAAGTGTCGGAGCAACGAAAGCCATATGAAAACTAAAAGTGATACTTTCTCTCACTGTTCGTCTCTCTTAAAAAAAAAAAAAGAGCAAATAATAAATTCTGGACCAACCAGTGTCTTTCCTTGTAACAACTGATCATCATATAATGAATTATAAAAGAATTTTTATTTGACTGGATTCAGGAAACCTGGAGGTCTATTAATGTTTAAGCATAGTAATGATGTTAATCTAGGTTTGTGGCATATTTAGTTCTCTATACAGATACTCTTAGAATAGAAATCTTTTTTAATATAGGTGCCTCATGTTTTCTTAGAAGCAAATAGGTTACAAAATACAATTTGATTAGAAAATATTATATCTCCAAAAAGCACACTTGCAATTTCCCAGAATCATAAGTAAGCAAATGACTTAACCCCAAATAGTGGTTATAAATCTAATCTAGTACATGCCACGGCCTCAGGGGGTATTATATCAGGCTGGTAATCTTTTGGTCTCCCTCAAAGGACACTTTCAGGAAGCTGCTTTTACAGGCCCACTCTTGGGCCTGGCCCAAGGAGACACTACCTATGTCGACTCTTAAGAGTTTGGTGAACTCCTCTGGGGAGCTTGAACAACTGTTTGCAAGAGCTATTCAAGAAAATTCAAGAAGCATGTCAATTTGTAATCTAGTCTTGCCTGGGAGATTATGAAAGAAGATCCTATAAAGGGAGGAGGTAAAGGAGAACTTATCAACAAAGCCCTCTGATATAAATATTTGAACCTAGTTTTCATTGGTCTGAATGCTATTTTTGTGTCTAAAATAATACCCTGTGGGGGAAAAAAATCAAGGCAACTAGGACATGCCTGTGCACACCTGGGATTTTATAACAGTTCTAGTTCTAAGCAAAGGTTCTGTTTCTATTGTTGATCTATCACCCCCCCAACCTAATTCTCATCTCGTTTCTCTTAACTTAGAAAACCTTCATTTGAAAAGAACCTTCACTGTGGATCTCCTTTACATGATGTAAAACGGCCTGTTTTAGAATTTAATTCTGCACAGCTGGACAAGCAGGGGGGTGGCGACACAGGTTGCCACAGAAACTGCTGTTGGTGCTGGGATTCTTTATGCTTTGCTCCTAAAAATAAGATGTGAAATGTACCGAGGGTGTGATTAGCGCAGCACAGAAGGGAATTTCTAAAAGGAGAGCCAAGCCTCCCACCCCCACAGGAACGGGGGTGTTCTCCATAGCTGGAGGACAGGACAAGATTCCGGGAGCAGATGCTCAACATGGTTCCTCCCTCAAAAGGTGCAGAGAAAGACAAATGGGAAAAGTGGCTTTTGAAGAAGAAAACAGTCTTCCATCTAGCATCATCCATATACATTTCAAGGTTGAGCTGTCCTGAAATTACCCAGGAAGTAAATGGAACTGTTCTCCCCAAGATACAAAGAAGACTTTGAAATTTAGCAAGGAGACTGGGATCAGATTATTGCAGCCCTAATCCTGCATAGTTCAGGATGCTGCCATATTCCACCTTTGCCAGATGGTCCCCTGATCAGCTTGGACACAGGCAATATCCTTCACTTCCCCAGGGAAACATCTGACAACTGGAATTTTCTCTGGAGTCTGTTGGAGTCTGTCTTTCCTAGCCTCCACTCACCTTTGTTTACCTTCTGGAGCAGCCAAGAAAAAACAATTGTCATTACTATTTTTACTTAATAATTATTTTTCACTTAATACCAAAATGGAGCAATTAGCCCAATGTGTCTAGTCACTGCTCAAGGAGCCTGACCAAACTGAGAAGCCACTCTCACAGATCTCTGACCTCAGTGCAAAATGAAAACTTCAATGTAATCATTCAAACTTCATCAACTTTAAGGTAGCATACAGAAAATTGTTATGTGTTTCTCAAGCAAGTTCTCGCTCGTGCTTTACCCACTCTGTGTTGGGCACTGTGTTAAGTGTATATGTTATTTCATTTTTATCTAGTTACGTCAGGTAAGTACCTTTATTATCCCTATTTTATTGAGGAAATTCAGTTCTGTCTGCCCACAAAGTAGAGTGCTAAGGGCATGGACTTCAGTTTCAGAGAGGGTTGAACTTGTTTACCAGTTTCTCTACCTGCTAAATCTATAATCTTAAGTTATGTAACCTCTTTGAAATTTAGATTTCTTGTCTTAAAAATCAGGATAATAAAATACCATGAGTTATTAGAAGTAAAGGAAGTTATATGCTCAAAATATCAAATAGGTACTAGTGGGTGCTGAATGAACCGTAGTTGTCTTCTTCCCTTCCCCTGCAATCCTAGAGGTCCCCACTGCTGTTGCATAGCAGAATGGAAAATCAAATGTCATCTTAGATCCCTATACAACCGATCCTGGAAAAGCTACCTGCATAGCTACTAAAGAGTAAATAAACAATTAAATAATAATAAATCATTTATTAGCATAATACAGTGAAATGATATGAGCTGCTAATATAAAAGAATGTACCTCCCCAAGGAGGTGACTCAGAAATTTCATTGACCATTAAAATGAAAGAAAAAATAAATATGTACATGCCATTGAGAAAAAGACCGAGAAAGACTTTGTGCTACATCTGAAATTCCCTGTAGTGATGACGACCTCCCATTCTTTCTGTTTTTACTGATCCTCACTTGCTCTTTATGTCCCTAGAGAGACAGACAGCAAGTGGGCTGAAAGCTCCTGGTTCTTTTTTCCTTACATCTTCCTACCCATCTGGACCTCATGAATAGTCTTTTCTGTGAGGCTAGTCTCATTTTCCTAGAGTCATCTGCCTAGGCCCCAGCTCTGGACAGGCAATGCCACATACTTCCTATTCCCCTGATAGTTAACAGTGTTGGTAAAATGGTAAGGGAAGCTTGGGATGGAAGGACATCCCCTAGCCTTTAAGGAAACCCAGTACCTGCAAGTTCTCAGGGATGATAACATTGGTTAGGCCTTACCATTTTTCTATAAGTGTGAAACCTGTACATATGCATAAATAATGAAGAAACTTGTGTTTTGAATCTCATGTGTAGTTGCTTGGCAGACAGACCTTGGTTCAATTCCTAATTCTGACACTTTCGACGTGATCATGAGTCCATTGTTTAATCTATTTGGGCCTCTGTGTCTTCATATAAAAATAAGAAATAATACTAGCTAAAACACATTTAGTGTTTGCTTCAAACACTAAAGCTTATTCTAAGCTACACATAAAATATGTGTATTTAATACTTTTAATATTCTATATTATTTAGAGTAAATGCTAGAGTTTCTGTGAAAGAGCCCCATGATTCAGAGGCCTGAAGAACAGAGACATTGATTTCTCCCTTCAACAAACCAGTAACTGTAGATGGATTATCTGCTCAAGTCATCCATAAGCCCAGGATGGCAGGTGACTCTGCCAACATTACCACTCATTGCCCGCAATCATCATTTCCAAACAGGTGACAGGAAAAGAGAGAAAGAGTTTAAGTTCAGGGGAAGAACTTTCTTTTTTTAACCAAAACTGAGGTTGTACACATTGCATGTGCTCTCAATCCATTCATTAACATTTAGTCACATGGCTGCACTTAGTTCATTCTAAAGGAGGCTGAAATATATAATCTCTAGCTGAGCTTCCATCTGCTCAGAAATGCTCAGAAAGGACAGAATGGATGTGGGAAGGCAATCAGGACTCTCCATCATGAAACCTTGTTAGGTAGTTCTCTTATTATCCTCACTTTACAGATTAAGAGACTGAGACACAGAGACGATAAGTAACTTGTCCAAGAAAAAAATAGTTCACCATGGTTGGGGTCAGGACTTGAAGCTAAGGAAGACTGCTCCTAAAGGGCTTACTCTGATTTACAACACTCTTCTGCCATCTTGAAGCCTACCATATATTGTGATTATGTGCCTTTCTTTCCCCCTACTATTCTATAAGTTCCTGGAGAACATACTCTAATTCACCTTTAAATTTCTTAACATTGTAGCTTTGCATATAAAAGATATGTCAATCAGTTTAGTTCCAAGTGACAGAAATTCATTCTAACTAGTTTAAGCAGAAAAGAAGTCTATCAAATGATATTGAAGGTCATTTAGCCCAGAGCTATGTGCAAATGCTACCTTAGGATGGGTCCCTGTGGAGTCACCAGATGGAGTCAACACCACACCTCAGGGCTGACCCAGAAAGTTCTCTGGAAGCTTGTCTTTGCAGTCACTTTCCAGCATGAATCTATGCAGCAGTAGACTTGATAGGTCACCAGTTTTTGATCTGAGTGTTGCTTGGATGTGTCTGATTGGGGTGGCCTCTGCCACTCGCTGGTGCCTACTCAAATGGAAGATAGAAAAGGTGCCTGGCTTCTGTCCCAGGAAAGCTGGGACTCAAAAGATGGAGAATTTCCCAGCAGAAGAAGTGTTGAAAGGAGCAAGGCAGCCCACGTAGATTAACTGTCTCCTCAGAGGGGCTTGAATCAAGCGAGTTTCCTCCTAACATTCCTAAACCCTTGCCTCTTGCCTAAGAAGTGCAGTACCTGATAATAGTGAGATGATTTTCCTGTAATAACTTCAGAAATTTTGAGAGTTCAAAGAACCTTCCAATTCTAGCTCAATTTTTAGAAGGTGATTTAATAGGACACAGGCAAAGGTAACCTAGCCCATTTAGCTGCTATAAGAAGTAATTAGCAACTTCAGTTACACCAGAGCCTTTATGTGGACTTTTGGCTTCCCTGTGTCTGCCTCGCCTCTCTTGTTGTTTTTTGTTTTTTGTTTTCCAAAATAGTTTTGTTTTTCTTCTTGTCATTTTTCCTTAAGGGTCTTAGTGATAGCTGTCTGCTAATAATAAAATTTCACATCTTTGTCAGTTGATATTTTCCTAATTCATAAAAGCATTTAAAAGAAAAAATATAAGTAAATGAAAGGACACTGAATTAAGTTAATATATATCATATATAACATAATTTATTTGAAAAAATAAATGATGTAATAATAATTGTTATTTAAATACACAACAACAAAATTTATTTTTTTAGAGAGAAGGAGAGAACGAGAAAGAGAGAGAATCAAATTTATTTATATTTTCATCTGGCCTTTGTTCCTTGAACACTTAGTTGCATATGTAGTGCTGGGGTTTGAACCTGGGTCCTCATGCATACCAGAAAAGTGCTCCAACCCCTGAGCTACTGTTCCAGCCCTAATAAAAAATTATTAAAGTGTAATAAAATGAAATTTATTAACCAAATGGTCAGAAATTTGGAGTACAGTGAACTAGAAATCTGACTGTCTAGTTGGAGCATGCCAGTGGCGGACAAGGATTCAAGGATAGCTAATTTGAAAGGGGAAAGCAGCAATAAAAAGAGAGTGAGGAGAAGAGACAAAGAAAGGAAGGCAGTCAATGAGTGTTATCTTGAGCTTCATGCCACTGGAGGATCTCTGGGAGCCAGTTTAGGTCCCACCCCTCAGATTTGTCAGCCTAAGGAGTGAGGGAGTGCAAGAGGACTGCTCTCCAGTTCTTGGGGTCACTGATGTCACAGAGTGGAACCCAGCAGCAAGAGTGCTTGTCCTCCACTTAAAGAAAAGGAGACTCTGGCAGTGGGAAATCAATAAGAGCAGACCCTAGGATATGAGAGCATTGGCAGCCAAGGGTTGGCCACCTGGGTTTCGTAGCTGATCCAAATCTCCTCCTGCTTGATTCACACTAGGTGTTAACCCATTTGTTAATCCCTTTAATGTTAAAAGAAATGTTTGGATTTGATGTTTTCTACGAATTCTGTAATTGTTTTCCATTTCCTCATTTGCTTAAACTCCCTGGTCAGAATTCCAGAGTTGCTGGTTGTCACTGTGATAGTGTAAATGAAATGTTGAATGCTTCTGCTATGTTGGAAAACTAAGTTCTCAGATATTACTTGTAATATGTGATATCAAAATATCTGAGTTCTTGGGGTGTTATTTTAATTCTATTCTAGTATATCTTATTGCAATGGTTTCTGGCCACAAGTAAGAGATGTTAGATTTTTGGAGAGACACATTTTGGAGAAGGTGGATAGAGGGAATGCTACAGAAGCATTTCTTGGAATGGAAATCATGATGGGCCTATGACTTCAATATGGAGAACAGATGTAAATGTTTGTCCAGTTGCTCCTTACTTGAGTGTGGTACATTAAATTTGCTAGATTTTGTCATCAGATAAGCATTTGATTATAACTTTTGAAATAGTAGATATCTTTGCTTTGGAGCTGGGGATGACATGGTCACAGGTTTCCTCCAGGTAGGCTTTGACTCCATTCTGCTTTGCTGAGTTGGTGAAAATGGCTCTCTCCTGAATGGCTCTATCTTTCTGATCCTATTTTTTTCTTTCTCTTTTCCTCTATCTTTTTTCTTTCTTGTGTTTTTTTCTATCTTCTTGTTTCTTCTCTCTTATCTCCCTCTGTTTCTCCTAGGGTTGGGATATTTCCCTGATTTCTTTCTCTTATTTCTTTAACCAGTTAATTTTAGTCCTGATAACACCCGGAAGAACTCCCAATTTAGTGCAGTTGTTTTTATCTAGGTTACATTCTCTTTTCTGAGTGATGTGGTTGATACTGTTCCATCGCTTTAGGAAAACAAGCAGATGAGACTTTTCTTTTTTAGCTTTTCTTCTTACCTAAGTTTGCCAGATTTAGCAGATTAAGATACAGGACATGATGTCAAATTTGAACTTCAGCTAAAAAACAAATAATTTAAAAATATATGTCCCATGCAATGTCTGAGACAAACTTATGCTGAAAACTATGTACTGCTTAACTAAAATTCAAATTTAACTGGTTGACCTGTGTTTTATGTGGCAAACTCTGTTCTTAATCCTCTTCAAAATTTGCTTTTGCTTTTAAATTTGGCCTATTAACAATAATTACCATTCAAATCCCATGTCCAGTTCCTAAAATCAAGGAGATACCACCATAATCTCATCATTTATGATGCTCAATGATTATAAGCAAGAATACTTCGCTAGAGAAAGTTTTCCCCTGACTTTCTTGAAACTGAACTGTTTCCAGGATTGAATGGAATAATTAAAATGAAGAGTTCCATCATTATGGTGTTAAGTTGTAGGGTGGAAATTAGCAAGCTATTACTAAAAGCAGTTCTCATCTATCACGTATGGCCTTTTGATTGTCTTGTGCGTTGTCAACCTGAATATTCTGATATGTACTCAAAGAGTTCTGAATGGTGTTGTTATATAGAGAGAACTTAATATGTACCATATACTGGCATACAACAGTATTTTTCCATTTTCTCTACATGTTTTTACTTGTGCTTAATCTTAGTGACTTCATAATTAATAGTTTTAGATTTCTCAATTCTGTCCTGCTAATTACTCTTTCCTCTTTCTTACTCCTCTCTAGGGGAGACTGATAACAAAAGTTGGTAACATCTCCTGGCCAATACATCCTGTCCACACAGTTGTTTGGTGCTTCATCTACAGTGGGTGCCGTCTGGTAGTTATTAACATCTTACATTTTGTTCCCACTCCAACAGATCCATTCACATGCCCATATGCCTCTTTTCCAGAACATTTTTGTTCCCATACCCTCCAAGTGGACTGAGCTAGGGTGTTTGGGTGGTGTGTGTGTGTGTGTGTGTGTGTGTGTGTGTATGATTATATATTCATTTTCATGTATATTTGTATATTTATTGAAATTCATGAGTCCACATCAATAGCTGCCAATTCTTCCTTTCCATATTTTCTCTGCTTCAATGTATGTGACTTCAACACCTTCCTACTTGGGTTCTAATATACCACCCTTGTTCCTCCTTCCAAATGCAAGCTCTCATTCTGCTAAGGTTCTGGTACCTCATGACAGGTCTGCCCTCCTGCATGGACGTCTTCCTCACTCTATTCAGATTTTGTCACAACTCGGGGCTTCACATAGTCCAAACCACATGATCCAAACCATCTTGAATCTAGTGCAGCAATGGTGACATTGGCATAGGAACTAAGATAGTGTTGCCTTAGTTTTCATTTTCATTTGTTGTTGCTTTTTTTTTTAAGTGTACTTAGGATTCAGCACAAAGTGATTAAACTGAAAATGGTAGGTTCTGCACGGAGAACAGGTTTTTAAATCTTTCTTTCATTTTAGGGAATCCTATTCCATATTATTGTCATAGTTCAGAATTTCTGGCAAATGGTGATTTTTAAAAGACTAATTTAAGTCAATTAAATGATTGTTTTAAAATTATCTACAGACAATACAGCTTTCTATTGCCTGTGCCCAAGGGCATGATTCCTACCTCCCTGCTCTTGGTATGACATCGATGCTCACATGTGACAAAAGACTGGGATAAGTAACGAGAATTTTTTTTACAGCAACATTTCTGTGTAAGACATGCCTATAGACTAGAGCTGGTTTGCAAAAGCAATACAGAGTAAGCTTGTAAGTGTTTTTACATCAATTTGATTTTGTTGATATCCAGGATCATTTTCTAGTAATAAATTTTCATTGCATTTTACAAAAAAAAATTGGTATGTTACAGTAAAGAAATTTTGAGAAGCAGTCCTTTATCACAGATACTTTGAGAAACATTTTATGAGTATCCTCTTGGATTATAGGATGCTCTAAAGTGTTTTGATTAAGCAAGATGATGAGTTCTCTTGAATCTGTGAATCTGAAAACATAGCAAATAGCTGCGCTTGAGCAAAGACGCCAACAAAGCAGATTGTGTTGGAACACGGTGTACTATGTTAGGACAATTCTGAAGATTGAAGTTTATCCTTGGACAAATAATATATTTTCCCAATACAAAACTTATTAGTACCGAGGAGATTAAGACGTGACTATTCAGGTGCCTGGTTTTGTTTACTTACCTGAAGGTGAAAAAGTGGAACCAGCTAATACTGTGGGAGTAGTGCTCACCTTGAATTCTGTAATAGGGAAGAATACAGGAAATTGAAAGGAATCCAGAATCAAATTGGTAATATGTGATTGACTGCGTACAGAGAAGGAGTAGAAGAGAGTCCATTCCAGAGCAATGATAATGGGGCTGACTAAGCTACTTAATAGAAGACACTGCCGATTGAAATAGAGGAAGAACTAAAGTGTCAATCTCTTATGTGACAGGGATTTCTTTCTACTCCAATTTTAGTTCAGATTCTCCCTTGGTTCTTCTGTCATTTGAAATTTTCTTAAAACAATTTGGCATTTCCTTTTCAAAAATGCCACCTGTCATGATTCAGGTAGCATCTTAGTTCCACAATCTTAACTTTCTCTACGAGGGAGCACAGAATAGAAAAAAAGAATACTTATCTCACAGGGGATTTTAAATCTGTGACTTTCATAATTTCTACTACAGATATTATGGAGTATAAATTATTAGTTATCTTCTCTTTATTATTCATCCATTCATTTGATACTCTTTTGGTATATTATGAAATAATCTTTTGGCAAAAAAGGGACTAGAATAGAAAGTAGAATGGAATAAATTTAAGTCTGAGGCATGGAAAATATTCTTGTCTATGGAGGAAAATGATCTTTCCCCCTTTTTGGATCTGTTATGTTTGGAAAATAGCTTGAGAAATCCAACATTTCATTCATTAAGGCAGTCAATTGGGCTAAAAAATACAAGTATCTTACATTCAAATGTTTGATGCTCAGAATTTCTTTTATGAATACAGATTTGTTTTATAGGCTTTTTGAAATGAGAGACCATGTACCTTCTATAGAATATGCCTATATTCTATATTCTATAGAATGCATGCAAATATTATACACACACACACTGAGGAGGGGTGCTGGGAATTGAACCCAAGACCTCACACATACTAAGCACATGCTCTACCATTGAACTGCATTGTTATTCCATATAGGAAACACTTTTGATCAACAATCCATCATCCAGTCTAGAGTTCTACTTGAAGTCAAATTGCTATGGTCAGCCAATAAATAGATCATCATATTTAAATGTAAAAAGTTATCTTTCTATTAAATAGCTATCTCATGGCCATGTTCAACATCTAGTTTAACTGTATAATCAATTTTGTCTCTATAAAATTCTTCTGTCATCATTTCACCCCTCTTTCCAAAGCTTTTCAAGACACACCTTTTTTCAAGAATTACTTTGGTAAAACGTGATTGTAGGGCAGTGTATGAGAACCACATTTACAACTATTTGATATGATAGCTTTCCAATTGAGCAAGAAACTTGCTGGACATTTACCCCCCAGCCCCATCCATATCCCAGAGGAAACAAAGTGGTTCTCTACCGACTGAGGCAAAGCAGAACCTTTAGGAGGAAACAGAAGGAAACAAAGAAGGTAAAAGGGGACCTGAGTCTCCTGGGAGTTTAGTTCCTATGGAAGGCTTGAAGCTTCCAAGGCTTCCTATCCATAATCCAATTCTCCCTTGTGACTAATAATTTGTAGCTGTTTTTCATGTATTATTTCCAGAGGGAACATTATACTTAACAGCAAATACCATACTACATCAGAAGAAAGCCTAAGAAAAATGCCAAGTGGGTGAATGTAGAATTTACCAGCTCACACATTGATTATCCCAGGTGAGGCAAAGAGTGGGAGAGTTTAATAAAGGTTTTCAAAGGTAAGCTTCAAATGGCTGATTGATCTCCACAGCTCCTTTCAACATACAGATTATAGGTATTTTTACTTGCAAGGAATTTTTTAAAAAGTTTTTCAAAGTATGCAGCATAATTTATTGAACATAAAATACAGAATCCTTTGTCTTCCCATTAACTAAGTTAGAGCCCTGTTATGTTATAATGTTATAACATAACATATAAGATGTTTTAATTTATGGCATTTATTCTCCCTCCCTAAGAAAATGAATTCTAAAATATACCTGTACTGTTGATAATTGTCATTAATTAGTAATTTGAGGCTCTACAAGGAAAATTTATGTGGAATTTCCCCCATTTACTCCAAGAAAAACTGCAGGTTCAAATATCAATGTAGCAGAAATGTTGATTTTGGCATTTGTATAATGAGACCCTAAAATTTGGAAAGTTTACTCAATTACTTGATTTTGATACATAAAAAAAATTAAATGAGCTTTTGTTTTTGAAAATTAAACCTTTAAGTGAATTCAGATTTCTCCCTACATACTCGGATTTAAAGCATTTTGTAAATATCTTATGTAGTACCATAGATTTTCTTCATTAATTATTATCTGCCCCTGTTATTATTTTGTTATTATTTGAGAATGGAGAATAAACTATTGCACATTGTTTTCTATGGTATATATGTATAATGTATAATGATTTATATAATGTATAATTATATATATGTGTATGTATATATATATGTATACACATATATATATATAATATAGCACCTGCGTTGGGAAATTTTGGAGAACCTTACTTTAAAATGAATTTCTAAATATAAAATATAATTCACTTCTTTATCAAAACCTCAAACAGAAAGAAGTGTCAATGAAAAATTTATAGTCTGTATTAATTTCCCTTGTCATTTGAGAAAAATTAATGATTAAGCCAGTTCATGCATTTATCATATTTGAAGTCTAACACTCTCTTTCTATAATTGAGAAAGAAATACTCATTTTTCTTGGCTTAATCACTTAGCACAGAGTGTACTTTTTTTTAAATCAGAAATTCTGGACTCTGAGGCACGGTAATCCTATTACCTGGCTATTGGTAGTACTTGAGCCTGGCAGTCCTTCCTTACTGTAAGTAGGGAAAGCATGGTCTCTTAAAGCCATGATGGGAGCAATGAATAGTGGAATAATTCTGGTTTAATAACATATGCATATCATATTGTTACTTTATGTGCATTTATGATTGTACAATAACTCAACTCCTTCAATTTTGAAACTACCTGGAGTTACAGTCAAATCCCACAAGTTGAGTGAGTGGTCCTACAAAACTTCCCACACTTCAGATGCCAGTCACAAATCTAGGTCTCCAGAGCTTCTGACTAACCAGCTATAAATTGGGGGTTCCTAAGACTCCCTTCTTGAATTCAATCAATTTCGTAGAGTGACACACACAACTCAGGGGAATAGTTTATTTATACTTAATTAGTTTATTATGTTAAAGGATGTTACAAAGGATACAGATGAGCAGCCAGATAGAAGAGATGTAGAAGGCAAGGTAGGAGGAAAGAGGCATGGAGCTGGATACTCCAAAGGACCTCCATGTGTCATCAACCAGGAAGCTCTTGCAGTTCAGGAATTATTACAGCAACTCCATCACTCCATCATGTAGGCATGATCCATCATTAGCTCAATCTCCAACTCCTTTCCCTCTCTGGTGGATAGGGAATGGGACAGAAAGTTCCAAATTTCTAAACATAGCCACGTTTCTCTGGCAACCAGACCCCATTAGAAGCCCACGAAGAGTCACTTTATCAGAGCAAAAGATGCTCTTATCAGCCAGAAAGTTCTAAGTAATTAGAAGTTTTGCACCAGGAACCAGGGACCAAGACCAAATATTAGACCAAAAGATGCTCCCAGCATTCCTGCCACTCAGGAATTACAAAGGTTTTATGAGTTCTGTGCTGGGAACTAGGTACAGAAAACAAATAATATTTTTCTTATTATCTCACAGTACTACTTGCAAAACTGGAAGTGGATTTAGTATTACCTACATTTAATAACTGATGCAATACCAGGAAGAGTCATCACTTGGGGCATCTCAAAATTCCTGCCAACCATAGATATGTGGGGGTGGGGAGGAGGGAGAAGGCATAGGTGAAGGGAGGGGAAAGAAGGAGAATAGGAGGGATCTAGGGAGACAATCAACAATGCAGCAATACTCTTTAGCCACCTGAGAATCCAAATAATACTTATGTGATCATTTAATTCTGGAAAATTCACAATTTAAGCATTTATATTGCTTGTAGGAGCAAAATATAGAAGAATCAGGAGATGGATGTAAGCAATGTAGGGTAATTCTGGTTTAATAACATATGCATATCATATTGTTACTTTATATGCATTTATGATTTACAATAGCTCAACTCCTTAATAACTTTTTTAAAGTTCCTGCAGTACTTGGTACCTCTGTAGTACCTCTGTGATCCTAGAACCCAGCTTCTGGAGTAAGGAAAATTACCATTTCTTAAAAATTAGATACCTCATGGTTTTCTAGGCTTGCAAATTCTAGGTAGCTAGGAGACTTCCTTTTGGTGGGTGATTTTTCTCTGAGATTGTTATTGTTTATTAAGTATATTACACGTGTAGAAAGGGAAAATAACTTCAAGTTCAGGTAAAGGTCAACTATACTTTTTGATGGAAAAATAAAAGGAGTATGACTTAGTTACGGTCATTTGAATACAAACAGCCTGAGATGAGTATCAATCCTAAGTTATCTCACCTAGTCATCTCATGCGCATGTTTCAGTTTATATTGGTCTAATTTATATTCTTTCCTGAATTTTAATACTCACTGTTTATAGCTGTTTCACTGATAGCTCCTCATTTGTTTCCCAGAAAGCAGGTTTTCTTCAAAGAACCTTATATATCACTTTTACCTGTTCTTCCATTCTGGCAGGACATGTTCTTTCCTAAGGGTAGATGGGGAGGCAAAGTTTCTTCTCAAAACAAATGACAACAAATTGGCTGTGAGCTACTACTTGAATTTCTATTTTTTTTAAGAGATAAGGACAGTGAAAGAGAGAGAGAGAGACAGACAGACAGAGAGCATCAATTTTTTATTTAGTTTTTCACATGGCTTTCGTTGCTCTGACAATTGTATACGTGGGCGCTGGGGTTTGAACCTGTGTACTCATGTATGCCGGGCAAGCGCTGTAACCGCTGAGCCACTGCTCCAGCTCCCTGGATTTCTATTTTTATATCTCTCTCTACTTTTTATAAAAGATAGCCTTCTTTGAACGACTCAGATTTATATTCCTTTTGATGAATTACATGTACATCTTAAAATTATTTACAATAGTTTTTTACAAATATTTTTAGTTTATATAATTTTAGAAATTGCTGAGTTTCTTCAGGGGTATCCAGAATCTCTGTAGAATCATGTTATCTTAAAAGAAGCAGCTAACATCCTTTTAATGCTATTTACTTACGAATGGATAGTTTCCTTGAATATTGATTCTCATCCTAGGCCCATGCTGAAAGAAGCCAAATGATTTGCTGACCCATTGCTGCATTTTATGAATAGGAGCAATTCTTTGCTCAGGGGTGTGCATTTTAATTTACTAAGAGAGTCACTGATGTGCCAACATCTTAAGTAGACTTTACATAGAAGGGGCTATAAGTACTATAAGAACTCCCCTTTCCATTCACAAGCATCAGGATGGGCTCTTCCCATGGACTCATGCTCTTGACTGTGCTCACACTACCTACTCTCCTTTCCTCTTCCTCCTCCCAACTGCTTCTGCCTGAAGACCTGGAGTGATTCTGTCTTGAGACTCAGATTCTCAGGACTGTGTCCCGGTCCAGCTGGGTTCTGACCTGAGGGACGGGCTGGGGATGAGAAAAACCACAGGCCGGAGACCCGAAGCGGTCTTTCTTTATCCAAGCTTTACTTCTCTTTTTATATATCCATGCTTTACATCTCTCTTTCAAGGCAACATAAATGTCTTAGTCTATTCGTCCATTTGTGCTGCTACGGCAAAATGTCTAACATTGGGTGATCGCAAACAAGTCAAGGCAACGCTGCAAGACTGCACTCCAGAACAAACATGGACAGCAATTTCTCACAGTTCTGGAAGCTGGGAAGTTCAGGATCGAGGCATAGGCAGGTTCGGCAAGAGCTCATCTTCCAAAGGAGCAGGGACACCACATTCAGCAGAGAAGTGCGAGAGCTCTGGACCAAAGGAAGAGCTCTCTCCTGAAGGAGCAGGGACATCAACAGCCAACAGAAAAGTGCAAAAGCTCCCTACTGCTGGCTGGAGCCTCTGTTTTAAAGGCCTTCACCCCGCCCCCTCGAGGCCTCACTACATTAGCTCGTTCATTGCCACACCTGGATTTCAGAGGTACACCTTTGACCAATAAGCCTCTTCGTGCGCCTTTTGAAGGATCTAGAATAATTGGCAAGTGATACCAATGCGAAACGTCTGAAGCCCGTGTCGACACCCTGTTTTTCAAGCTTAACAATATACAATCTAGCAGCCTTTCCCGAAGGAGCTTATGCAAAAAGCAACAAGATCCAGGGCAGCTGATAAAGTAAAGGTCAGACTCCAACAGGACTGGACCCCAAAGGGCATTTGGATATATTTGCAAAGTATTTTTCCCAACTTGCCAGAAACCCAGGCGTCTACTTCCAGCTCTCTGTGCTTTGTTAGAGGGAGCAGGAGAGCTCCAGACTATGACTTGAGATGGAAATTGCAAACTAACCACTACATTGCCTATAATATTTCTGCTCCCTAGGACCATAAGCATATTATTACAGTTCATATATATACTGTTGTGTACCACATGATCATGTTTGGTCAACAGACTGCATATGTATGGCTGTCCCTTAAGACTATAATGAAGCTAAAATATTCCTAATAACTCATGATAGCTTTCTTAATACTATAGCATGATGCATTCTCACATGTCTGTTTGTTATATAGACAAACCTACTGTGCTTCCATTCATACAAAAATATAGTAATATGATTATATACAGTATATACTATGCAATGATAATAAATGACTATGTTACTGGTTTGTGTATCTACTTATTTACTTTTTATCATTATTTTAGATTGTACTCCTACTTACTAAATAAATGTTTGTGGTAGAACAGTATGCCATGTTACGCTGGCAGCAGCCCGTTACATCTTATGTTTACCTAGACTCTTGATTACATGGAAAGGCCATGACAACCTGTACCCTCTAGTCCTACGTAAGTACATTCAGTGATGAAGTTGCTTAATGACCCAGTTCTCAGCACAGGTCCTCATCGTTGAAAGGACTCATGACTTTAATTCTTAAGATAAGTGAGGAGGTCCAACAAAGCGAAGCACAGAAAACTGTACTGTATTCATGACAGGACTTCCTTCCTGGGGAAGAGCTTTTCTAATTTCACTGAGCTGTTTATTTATTATGAATTTACTTGTTTCTACTGCTCCATTTATATCCCCCAGTGTATTTCCCTTTGGAAAAGAAAGTTATAATTCAATTATAACATTTTCCTTGGTAGTTGTAAAATGTTTTCTTCAGTTTCTGCCAGCTATATTTCATGATGGAAAGCAGTACAAGTATTTTCCCAGTCCGTCTGAAATACATAAGAGAATAGACATATCTCTCAGATACCACTTAACATACTTCTAAAGAGTACATAATGACTGCAAATGGCTCTGTACCTATTACCCTCAAAAACATGAGCAAGAACTTCTAGGAGACAAACACCATTCAAAGAAAGTCAAGACAAAGTAATGTATTCTGGGTATATACTACAATTGTGAAATAGAATGCTGAATTCTAGTAATACTATTCAAAATTCTAGTTTAGGACAGAAGAATCCTATTAAAGGAACAAATCTTTGGGTGATATACTTTCAGTAGAATATTGGTTGATTGTATTATGTTTTTGCAGAGGAGGAGATCCATTTATCAATTTGAAAGATTAATGTCATTGGATCTTCAAAATATAAAAGAGAAAATAACAAGTTTATAGCTTTACTCAGCAGTAATGAATGGAAAACTACTCTCTAATGTGATACAGTTTGATTCTTATGCTAGGGCACAACAAGCAGAATGATTTATGGACTTATCTGTTTAATTTCAACTCCAGGCCATACTGGGCACAATGTTCTACAATTATGGTGTTAATATATATCATGAAATGTATTAATCAGGGATACTCTGATGTATCAGGCAGCCAGCTGTGCCCAGCAGGTTCCCATGACCTAGCAGATGGTTCACCATTTGAACACATTGCAACATTTGTTCTCAAGGGGACTCCTAACCCCTGCCTTTCCCCTAACTAAATGAACTTTTTTTCAACTATACATGGAAATCATTGTATTTTATTACACATGAAGTTTGTATTTCAGGTCTCTACTGGAGACCATGGAGGTGGAGATACAAGGGGATGTTTTTGAGTCCATAGTAGGAAATAAATGCAAGTGTATAGAAGGAGAGAAAGGTATTTGTGGCCTGTAAGCAGAATCCAGGAGGCTGGCCCCCTACAGCTGCCCTCTGTTCACTGAGTCATCTCTTTTGCAACTGGGACAATACCAGAGGCTCTGTTGGAAAATTAAATTACCCCTGCAGATGGCCACTCATGAACCAGGTGCTGAACCACCTTTAACCTAAAAAGCAGAAGACAGGTCAATGACAACCCATAGCCCATTTAAAATTTGAGGTAACAATATTTAATTGGTGTTTTAAAAACTTTAGAGACAAGGTAATTAAAAGAAAGATCTTATCTTGGAATTTCATTTTTTAATCTCCAATTATTTGAAGGTATAAGTTTTTGTATTTAGATAAGTTATTTCTAGTGGAAAATAAAAGAGCTAGTTACAGATCCCTGAACTATTTTGGTCAAACTAAGCATGAAGAAGATCAATGGGGAATGAGCCAAATGTCATATGCATATCGGAGGGCTGAGGATGTAGCTCAGTGGTAGAGTGCTTCCCTAGCATGAGTGATGTGGGGAGCTTGATTGTCCCCCGGGAGCCGTTCAGGAGGAGGGTGAGTGCCGACGGCTGGAACCCGGGTCCCCCCTCGTCCGGGGACCCCTTCCCTCCCAGCCGGGGAAACGAGGCAACCACACGCAGCTGATGGCAGCTCAGAATCCGTTTATTCTTAAGGCACACAGGTTTTTATAGAGGAGGAGGGGAGACAGCCAAGGAATCAATAATCCTTCTAAGGGAGTTGCCAGGTGTTATGT
>PVKS010037151.1:0-18835 GCA_004027875.1 Aplodontia rufa | reverse complement strand
TCAAACACATTTTCATGCTGTCTTGTGCCAAATAGCCACAGGAGTGTCTGGTAACCTCATTAGAGAATTATATGACTCAAGAACACAGTGCAAACACAAGTCTCTCTTCCTCTCAGCTAAATCTGCACAAGACAACTAATTTTTACACATACTCACATCTATCCTTCTATCAGTTTTTCTTAGCTTTCATAAATTTACCTCATGAGCAAATTCTTACTTCCTGTTTTTTCTATCTCACATTCTTTGTATAAATAATTTAAAAAACTGATGCACATCAAAGCTTATTAAACATAAAAGCAATGCTACAAATAGATACTGCGCTATCAAGTGAAATCAAAGGTTTGTTTCAAAGTGCAATAAGACAGTAACCAAAACTATGCATGTCTAAGACCCTTGTGAGTTCTTACCAGTCTTCTTTAAACTTTCCATCAACACCTTTCCTCTGCTTCCTCATCCTCTTAATTAAAGCTATACCTCTATAGCAGTAGCACTCAGGAGAAATAAACTTCTACTTTTTTATTCAAGTTGATTGGTGTTTTCATTTTATTTCATTACCAGTTGCAATTGGATTGTTTTTCTGCAGCAAATGTGCTGAGTTTCAGCTCAACTATGGGCTAAAGAAGTTACTATGTATTGGTCATGGGACACCCCCTTTGCTCTTACCACTGCCATTAATAAAACTGTTTTCATGGGAGAAAATGTTATAAGTCCACACAATCAATTTTAAAATGAAGTAGTGAATCATCACCTGCTTGTTGATTAAAAATAGTGGTCCTGGATATCTAAGAATGCTCTCTGGATTTGAATGAGAACACTTATTCTTAGTCCAGAGAATGCCTTTTCTCTTTCTTCCCTCAGCTATCGTCCCTAAGCGTCTGACCCAATCAAGAACATGTAGAACCTTTGCCTATGACTTTCACATTAGCAATGTGGAATTGGATACATAAACTTGATCTTTGGTCTTTTAGCAGATAAATATTTGATATGCACAATCTTAATTTCACTTCTTAATTCACCACTAATTTCTGAGAGCTTTGTTGGCATTCTGGAGTCTCTTTATACACACACACACACACACACACACACACACACATACCTACACATACATATATGTATGTATGTATTTATGTATGTACTTTTATATGTATGGACATATGTGTGCATATATACATACAATGCATACATACCCTTTTATTTTTAGTCTCTTCTATTTTGTTCACTTTCATTACAGAACATAATCAGATATTTCTAAATTATTCAATAAATCTTGGAAAGAGTCACAAATAGAGTTTAATTTTGTTATTCATTTTATTATCCCATATGTGAGCATGCTAATAAAACAGAATAAATTGATCCACTTGTATTAAACCAGGGATTTAAAATAATTATCCTGGCATAGTGAATACATTATAGGGAACCCACAGTAGAAACAAGAGCAGCTGAAAGAAGGATGCTTGGCAATAATCCATGTGGGTGATATTGGTAGACTAGATGAGTAGGAAGTAGTGAAATGATGAAAGGTTGGATTTTAGGTAGGTTCTGAAGGCAAAACTGCCAGGATACGAGGTGTGAGAGAAGAGAAGAATCAAGAAAGATTTAGAGGTTTTCATTTAACTTACGAGAAAAATCAAGTTGCTGAAAGTCTTCATAAAGAGCAACTAAACTGAAATTGAGCACCCACAATTCACTATTTCATACAATTGGAGTGCTCTAAAGACCTCCAAATGTGGTGTTGAGAAAGAAATCAGTTATATGAATACAAAAATTTTAGCATCAATAAGCCAAAGTATCAGAGATACAGCATAAGAATTTTTGGCTATGGAGTGTGTACACTTTTAAAAACACTTCTAAGATCTGAGAACAGTGGTCAGCTGCCGGGCACCTTACCCTAGCAACAAAAGAGAGCAATATCATAAAACTATGTTCCACTGATATTTATTAAATAATTGAATCAATAAATGAAAGGATAAATGAGTGAGCATTTGCATTATATTTACAACTGTTTCCCTAGAAGAAATCATAACATGCATGAATGATATCTGTCACATAGTAGGTGCTCATTTGATAAATGACTGAACTAAAATATGCAGGAAAGGAAAACAAATTACTTGTTAAGAATATTCATCATGTTTAGTAATTATTGAAACTCTAATAGAAGGTAGGCTCTTTGGTAAACCATTATGTGTGTTCTTAGTCTTTGCAAAAATGTCATAAAACAATTGCTAATATAAGTGTTCGTTTTACATATGGGACAACTTAAATTTAGGTTAAATAAGTTGGCCAATCTCATACAAAACGACAAATTCAAGAACAATGCTTAGATCTGTTGATCCTGGAAACCAGTTCTTAAAACTATAATGAAGTATCCCATAAAATACAGCTTTTCTGACTTTCTTCCGTGAAGAGCTCTGCCCTCTTTTTTGCAAAGTATTTAACAATCGAATTGAACACATTCGTATAACCAGCCATCATACTCTTTTTCTCTTGTGGCATCATGGATTCACCAAACACTCAGTACCATTTTCAGAAGTTTGCCCTTTCTTTCTATTTTCAACCTGTCTCTCATTTTCCATCCAACATAAACACATGAGAAATCCTTTGTGTCTGACCCAATGCTATGGAACTGAATTGCATTCTCCTAAAATTCAAACGTTGAAGCTGTAACCTCCCATGTGGTGCAATTTGGAGGTGGGGACTTTGGAAGATGACGAGTTTTAGATGCGGTCATGAGGATAAGTCCTTCATGATGGGATCTGTGCCCTTATAAGAAGACAACTGAGAGTTTTTTCTCTCTCTCTGGCATGTGTGGAGACAGCAAGGAGGAGACCATCTGTGAGCTAGCAAAGGAACCCTCACTAAACTTAAGCATGCTAGTACCATGGCTTCTTAGACTTCTGGCCTCCACAACTGTGAGAGGACTTTGTTTTTTAAGCTATCCACTCTCTGGAACTTTGCTATGGCAGTCTTAGATGACTAAGACACCCAGGAAATTACAGGGATCCTCTCAGTGCTCGATATTGCCATGGATATAATTGCTCATAGAGAGAGAACTTTTTGAAGTTTAGAAAGAACTTTCCAAGTCTTTTTTCTACCTTATTTGATCATAACAATAACCTCATGCAATGTCTGTGGTTCATAGATTATGGATCTTAGTAGAAAATGAAAATATGTGTCCCTGGCATCACCTTTGGTACTTAGTGGAGGTGGATGGCAATCGAATTTAATTCTACTGATTTCAAACCTCTTGGTCCTACTACAACCATTTGAGCAGGGTATCTGTCCACTTGTCCATCAAGCAATGACTTGGGAGAAAGCTAACAATCACAATGATTAATAACACAACTGCTGGAACCAGATACTTGTTTTAAATTCGTTCTACTACATTCTACCTTTGTGACTTGGGAACATTTAAAACATTAAAGTTTCTCTGTCTCATTTTTCCTCTTTAGAAAATGTGGTAATAACAATAGATAGGTGTGAGGATTAAATGAATTAATCCATGTAGAACACTTCAAATTGTGAATTAGGATATGGAAAGCACTCTGCAAACACTAGGAATAATTAATATTACATTTCTTTGGTGTGTTTCTAAGAGTGTGTGTCTTTGAGTCTTTAGTATTAAAAGCAAGAAAGCACTAGATGATTTTTCTTCTTATCTATTTTTTGTTCGACACTGATAGTTACATATGGTATTTATCATCATCTATTTTATTGTAGTTCCAGAGATTAATTCTCCATAATTTCTCATCTGTCCAGGGTGAGAGATATTAGTAATCAATTATGGTCTCCTCTAATCATCCTCATTATGGACTGTTTGGCAAAAAGCAACTAATCTCTCTCACACCCTTTGCCCTTTTTATCTCTCTAGATACATTTTTCTGTTGCTTAGCATTTAATCATCATGAAATAAATCCTTCTCTCATTAAAAAACAAATTTATTTCCTCTAGAGATCATTATTTACTATTAGTTGCTTTCTACTAATGAAGCCAATAATTTTCACTGCATTGCTTTTACCTGTCTGTTCTATTCTGCGAATGTTCCCATAAATGTTGAAATTGTTTGCTTTCATTCTCATTTTTCAATTGACCAATGCATTTTGTTTATCAGCAGCATCATTAGAATCTTCCCAGTTTTGAATTAAATCTTTTTATATTACTATTAGCCCAATCATTTTCTAAGTGTTGCACATCAGAAAATATTGACAGAAGACTATTCCTGGCTTTAATAGGTGTGGCTCAATGGAATTATATTTTAACAATAACTTATCATATTAGAATGTAAAAATAAATGTGTGACTCAAAATGTGCTGGTAACAACTTTAACAGCACCTCAGTACATAACTTCTTTGTGACTGTAAACATTGAGGAGAAGGTGGTAGTTAAAGGTACAATCTCTCCATTGAGCTTGCCTGCATTTGGATGTGACCTTCGCATGATATAGCTCTGTACCTTCTACCTTCCCTGGATTTCCCTTGCCTCATTTGATAGTTATAAAACTCTTGGTTTTGCACGTGCTTTCCCTCAGGATATTTTAGAGTATGCTAAGAATATTTTAAGTTGCTAAAAGCTGTGTGCTTGCAACAAAGGTTTATTTCTAATTTGTAGAAAGTCATCTGTGGTTTTGGGGTAGGCCTCCAGGGCAACTGCCCTCTGTGCAGCTGCTCAGCAATCCAGAATACTTGGATCCTGTTGCTCAGCCATCTGGATGAGAGACCCCTACTTTGTGCAGCCGGAGAAGAGAGAGGTAGGTCAAATGGCATGGGCTTTTCCCTACCGCAACCCAGGAGCGACACACATCACTACAAGAGCCTCCGGCTAATTGAAAGAAATTCAATAATGAGGAGGAGAGAGTGCTGATCATCACTGGCTGTGCCCCAGGATATAAGGCTCTTAGGCCACAACCAGTCATACAGTATGGACCCAGTCCACATTGCCTATTATCCACAGAAGAGCAGAACATGGTGCTAAGGGGTCAAGTATCAGGATGTTGCTAAAGATTGTTTTTAGGTTTCCATGAAAGGGTATTAGGAAATGAATTTGCATGTTTAGAACAGGTATAACAGGAAATCCTGTAAGCCTGGCTTGGAGTTCTCATCCATGCCCTGTTTTAAATTAAATTTACCTTTCCCATCTTTGCTACCTAAAAACCTTATATCATTAGACCAGCATTTTAACCTTTCCATAATTCAGTTATCTCATCCACAAGATGGGGATGACTCTAGTTTCTTCTTCAGAGGTCAAATATAAAGGGCTAATAAATGTAATGGTTTAGGTCACATATTTCATTTTTAGCTATTATTACTCTATCACATTATGATATACAACTTTGAATACACCTCGGATCATCTTGGTTCTCCATTTCAGCATCTGTGTCTTAAAGGTACAACTGGTATTCTGTCTAATAATGTTTTCATACATGCTTATGAACAACTGAGCAATTTTTTATCTACACTTTAGAGACCCAAGGAAGTAGGGTGTGTTCCTTACAGAGTCGGAACTAAACTCATGCAATTCCTAAACTCCCACATTTTCCTCTACCCTGAGTCTTTCTCTAATTCTCAGGATTAAACCTGACTTAAATATTTTTCTATCTCTAGTTCTTACTTATGGAGCTAAATTTATATCAAGTTGCCCCAGTTTCCATTTCATCCCTATCTATTCTATTCCAATTAGTAGTCCCTATCATTTTCTTTTTTAATTTGTTTTATTAGTGCATTATAGTTGTACATAATGATGGGATCTGTTTTCACATATTTATAGATACATACAATACAGCAGTATATTTTGGTCAATATCCCCACCCCTCCACACCCCTTTACCTCCATCCTCCCATTCCCGTTCCCTGGTCTGTCTTCTAGATCCTATATTTATGAAACAAACAAGCAAACAAACAAACATGGTACTGATTTCAAAATAGGAATGAAGACCAATGGAATACAATAGGAAAATTCTGAGATAAACCCACAAATCTTTAAACATCTGATATTTGACAAAGCGGGTCAAGATATAACATGGAGGAGAGAGAGCCTATTCAATAAATAGTGCTGGACAAACTGGACAGCTACTTGCAGAAAATTGAAATTAGATCCTTATCTCTCACCTTGCACAAAAATTAAATCTGAATGGATCAAGGAATTAGAAATTAAACCAGCTACCATACAAAAGCTAGAAGAAAAATTAGGACCAACACTCAAGCATATGGGAGCTGAAAGCAACTTCCTCAACAAGACTCCTATAGTGAAAGAAGTACAGTATAAAATCAATGAGTGAGATGGCATAAAACTAAAACTTTCTGTACAACCAAGGAAATAGTCAAAACAGTCAAGAGACATCCTACTGAATGGGAGAGAATCATGGCCTGTGATCCCTCTGACTGGGGACTAATATCCAAAATTTATATAGAACTCAAAAAACTCAATAACAAAATCACAAACAATCCAATCAATAAATAGGCCAGAGAGATAAACAGAAACTTCTCAACAGAGGACATTGAGCAAGCCAATGAATATGTGAGAAAGTGTTCTAAATCACTAGTAACCAAAGAAATGCAAATAAAAACTACCTTAAGATTTCATCTCACTCAAGAATAGAAACAATAACAGATGCTGGAGGGTTTATGGGAGATAGGAACACTAGGGAATCCCTGTTGGTGGAATTGCAAACTGGTAGAGCTGCTCTGGAAAGCGGTGCGGATAATTTTTTAAAAATCAGGGTTGAATCCACCATACGATCCAGCTATCCCTCTTTTGGGTATTTTCCCAGAGGAGTTAGAATCAGCACATTACACCAACACAGCAAAATCTACATTCATAGCAGCTCAATTTACAACAGCAAAATTACAGAACCAACCTAGATGCCCCTCACTGGATGAATGGATCCAAAAGGTCTGGTATATATACACAATGAACTTTTACTCATCTATTAGAAACAATGATATTGCATCCATTGAAGGTAAATGGATGGCAATGGAAGAAATGATGCTGAACGAAGTTAGCCAAACCCAGAGAGTCAAGGACCACATGTATTCCTTCATTTGTGGTGGTGGGAGCTGAAGCCAAGCTTGAGGAAAATGTAGATAAACTCATGGATTAGAACCATAGAATAAAAATGCAATTTCTTAATATTTATGAGACACACTTTCAAGATACTGCATAAGATATCTGAACAAGGGGCTGGAGCGGTGGCTCAGTGGTTATGGTGCTTGCCTGGCATGCACGAGTATGTGAGTTCAAACCCCAGCACCACATACACAACGAAGTCTCAGAGTAATGGAGGCCACATGAAAATCTAAATAAATATTATTTCTCTCTCCCTCCCTCCCTCTCTCTCTCTCTCTCTCCACCTCTCTCCCTCTCCCTCTCTCCCTTCCTCTCCTTCTCCCTCCCTCTCTGTTTTTTTAAAGATATTTTAACAAGCTATACTGAATGCCATTACAAAAATGTAAATGCTTAATCCTATTGTCAATATATATCAAAGAATAACAAGGATGATAGAATGGGAGGAGAAGGGGAAAAGTTGGAACCAAGATAAAGCAAAGTACATTCCAAGCATTTATGTCACTGTAAATACTATAGTCATGTATATAAAAATGTTCTTCACAGGTATAATAATTATGACACTGTACCTACCTTTTTTTCTAAATGCCACTCCTGTAGGTCCCCTCACTTATCATTCAGAAGAAATCTATTCCTAACTCCAATGGCTATATCCTTCCTCCATCTTGTAGTCCCTTTTACCAATCTGGAAGTTGAAACTCAGTCCAGTGACCAGGGCCCATGTCTCACTGATGGCCATCATTATGTCAGAAATAGTTGCCTCTAAGTCTAGACATCTGAGATTGCTTTTTGAATTCCTTAAAGATGTGCTTGACCCATTAGTTGAGAGATTCTGATACTTCAGCAATCAATTAATGACCTGGTATGGTGACAGTTGCATGTTTATTAGAATTACCACACAAATCCACCAGAGTTGACTGAGGGGGTGGTCCAAGAGTTGACTGGGGTTTAGTCCTTAACTATCCTGGTATTCTTTATGTGATAAGAAACCATGCTGTACTAAACCTCAAAACATAGAAGTACCTTAATAAATGTGTTGTTCCATTTCTCATCCATAATGTTATATGTTGATGCCCAGGAAGCAGTGGGAAACTTCCAGAATTGACCTTCATATATAACTTCATCTAAGAAAGACTTTCAGAGGTAGCACACATAAAGAATATTCAGATTCTGAATAAAATACAGTTTGGTTCAAAACCCTGGATTCATTAACACCTATCTAAACCATCTTAGAACAGCATTTTGATTCCTTTGGTTTTCTATTTTCTTGTCCATAAAATGGAAGTAATAATATTAATAAGTTATTATGAAAATAAAAATCAGATACTATTAAAGATCCACACTCAGGTAATGATGAATCTTTGGAGTACTTTCTCAATCTCAGTTGCATCATTTGCCAATGGGAAAAGAAGATAGGATTATTGTGAACATTAATAACATAATGTATGTATGCACTTAGAAATGTGTCTAAAAACAGAGAAGGCATTTAGAATATTATTTGTCTGAGTTTCTTTTCTAGATCCAGGAAATATAAATGTGATAACTCAGATCTAGGCTCTGGCCCAAGGCTGCTGATAGATAGATTGTAATGAAAAGGATCCAGGAAAACAGACACTTAAGGAAACATTTTATTTTAGTATAATGAAGGTAGTTTAAGTTGTTACAACAAAATCCTGTGGTTCTACTGCTAACAAAGTTGTTACTTGCCAAATTCTTAGAAAAGCATCAGCTTTTGGAGCTTCTGTCTCTGCCTGGGCAGCCTTGAGTAAGAGAACACTCAGCCTCAATGTGGTCGCATTTATTAAAAGGGCTCAAATGAATTGATTTCTGAATTCCAGATAGCTCTAAAATTTATTGAATTTTCTGTGCATACAAGATTGTATCATTATTTATCATACATTTTAAGAAATGATTTTGAAACCATAGTTTTAAAAATGTTTAAAAGCATGAAAGATCAGCCTAGATCCTTGCAAATGAAATATTTATATGCATGAAAACGTAGTTGGTAGGATAAAATTATAGGTCTATTTGTGTTATTATCTCAGTTTCTACCATGCAGAGGTATTCATGAATTTCACATTTTGGCTTTTTCTATTCTTTTCTATTTTAAATAATTTTCTGTTTTCTATGCTTGCTTTTCCCTTCATGAACTTCTTTTCACCTTTTCCCTCCTCTTTACCTAAAACAGATGCTCTAATCTTCAAGCACAAAGCTATGGAGAGTGGAGAAGGAGAAAACAGCAGGAATCCTGACTTGCTTCATTGTTATTAGAAAATTTTGAAGCATTATTTGGGTTGCCTCCTGAAAAAGATGGTCCAGGTCAAGTATTATTAACTTTCTGCTTTTCTTTATGAAATTACAATTCAGTTAGACTTTTAGAAAAGGACTCTGTGCTTGTTGCTTTTGTTTTTGTCATTGAAAGTTTTTCAAAACCTACAAAAAGTCCCTGAAAACCTAAATGGGACAGAGCTAAATTACATATTTTAAAGCCCAGAACTACAATTATGCTAATGTAATTAAGCTTCATGAATATAGTATGCAAATCAAATTGTCAGGAACTACACCAAATAGAATTCTTCTTAAAGATAGAATGGATTTGGTCTGAAATTCTTACACATATCATTATTTCATAAATTCATAAGCAGAATACTTTTATTCAATGCTAAAAATGCTTCAAGCACATTATCATCAATATTTAGCTAATTCATACATTTTTTTCTTATAAGTGGTATATATTGATGTAAAGAGCAAAAAATTTTGTCTATTGCAATGGAAAAGTTTAAAGAGTCATCAAGAAAGTGTTTAGATGTTATTTGACCCATAAACGAGGTTTTCTCTAATTAAAATAAAACATAAAAATATTATTTTTACAAAAATAGCTTAAACAAAGATATTTAATGTGATGTTGATTTTTGCCCCAATAAAACCAAGTAACAGAAAAGTTGGTCTGAGCTACCAGTGAGCTGGAATTCCTCAGCAATCATTTTGAATGAAGGTTATGAGGAAGAAGGTGACTACAATCTCTGTCATGACCCCTCTGCCTTAGACTTTTCTGTTTCCACTACCCAACCCTTGTGTCTGTTTGGTTGCAAACCCTCTTCTGGTCACTTATTTCACCCTACAATGTCAAAGCCTTCAGAGATCTCACCCACAACAGAATTGTGGAAGAAATAAATATAAACATAAAGGACTAAATTGTTTGTCATATTTTATAGTTTATGATCACATGTAAAAGTAGCATTTTCTCATTTTGGAAAAACATGCAGAGAAAACTGAAGCATAGGAAAAAAATATAACCCTATAACCGCATCATGAAGAAATCATCTTTGATACCTTTTATAGCATTCTGTCCAGACTCATTGTTACTTTTTAAATGTATCATACACATTTCTACTTATGCAATTCCTTTTTTAAATTTTAACTGGAAATAACACCTGATGTATTTCTGACATTTTTCAACATCATTTTAACATCAGCATACTAGTCTACCGAATGGGTGTATCTTGGTTTATGCAGATACTCCCCAACTTTGAACAGAGGGTTTGAGGTGGTACTGATGAAGCATTCCTGGACTTCAGATTTTCATATGTAAAAGACTAAAGAAGGCAAGTGTGAAACCAGTCTCTTAAAATTTTTGTCTTTTATTTATCAAAGTTGAATATTCTTTGAGATTACTTTATTTAAAAAGTTTAAAGTAAAGGTAGTTCTTTTTGTAGACCCAAAACTCTATGATAGGTACAACCTATGCTTTATACAATTATTTAACAAAATTATAGATTTCACTTTGAGAAGAACAATTAAATTCATTGTTAATAATATTACCTTTCAATCACAACTGAACTGATGGCAGTGAGTGGCGTTTGAAGTAGTTTGTGTACATTAGTTTAATTAAATAAATGAGTGTGCTGGCTCTAAACTAATTTCTGCTGGATGGGCATTCGGGATGCACATCTTGGCACCTCTCTCCCAGCCTTCAGCTTTGCAATGAGATCATTTTCAGCATGCTGGCTAGGGGTATGCACCTTTAATGATAGTCTAACTTTGTGTGAGAATATAAATTCTCAAATGGTAGTTCCTTCATGATATAGGTTTTATTTTATATAGTTTCCCAGAAGCTTTCTTTTTATGGTTTCTATTAAATATTTCACTTATATTTACTGTATGCAAGTTGTGGATAATAATTATCAAAGTTTCCCTTCCAAATAGACTGAATAATATGAAGAGTTTTAAGTGCTACCATTGTCATTGCAGACAAAGCCGACAGATGGGGATGTTGGAGGCAGATGACATAGGGGAATTTTTTTACAATTCTTCCTCTGCATGAGATGTCTGGCCCTGAGTTTTCTCCTGAGTCCCTGTCTTTTACAGCCAATTGCCTACCTCCCATTTACTTTGGATTGGCAATCTGAAACCTAAATGTCACCTGCTCCAAACTGAAATTTATCATCATTGCCACCTAAACCACCTCTTGATTGCTTCTATTTGGGTTTGTGCCTTCAACATCTTGTCAATCATCTCAGTCAGAAAGCTGGGTATCATAAAACTTCCTCCTATTCCTCCACTTGTACTTTGTGAGTTGGAATGTTCTGACATTTCCATCCTCTCCATGTGCATCAAGTCTCTCCTCTGTCTGAATGCTGTATCTCAGATTTGCATGATCACTTGATTGATTACACTATTTTAACAGAGTCTTAACTAGTTTCCGTACATCCCCCCTTTATTTCAGTAAACTCAGTTGACTTTCTGAAAAGCAAATTTCATTTTTCTGGATAGAGAGTTTTCAGTATTGTTTACCATCTGTGCCAGATTTCCCAAAGTATGATCTTATAACCACCTATGTAATAATCACCTGGGAAGGGGAGTAAATGCAGCTTTTGTACCACAGCCCTCAGAATCAGTATCTGGTAGAGGCAATGTCTGGGGGTCTGGATCACAAACAAGCTCTCAAGCTTATGAATCACTGATCTGCCTTCAGGATAAAATCAAGTTCTTGCTCACGTCTGGAATGTGACTTCTTCTCTGCCCCAATGAGAATGAACTGCTTCCATCTTTTCGACTGGCTGGCTTGCAGATACGTTCTTTGCTCAGCATTTCCTCAGCTAAGGGCTCTCACCCTGCTTTGCTTAACTAACTGCCGCATGGTCAGGCATTGCTGGCCTGCACTAACCTTGTCATTCAGGATGTGGTCCTCAGGCCAGAAGCTTCCCACTACTTGATAGAAACAGGAGATCTCAGACCCTGGCCCATGTGCACAGAACAGGAATCTTTACATTGGCAAGATTCTCAGGCAATCCATATACACAATCCTGCTTAAGAAGCTCTTCTTTGAGAAAATTTGCCTGATCTCTCCACTTGGATAAAGTTGGGCTTTCTGCAGAGCACTGAGTAGACTCCATGCACTCATCTATCTTTTCCACTAAACTGTGGGCTCCTGGGGGACAAGAGGTTTCTTTTCATCCCTGTCTTTTCATTCCCTTGTATTGTCCTTGGCATGTGAAGAGGTTCAACAAATGTTTGTTTATTTAAACTGAGCTGACCTACAGGTCAACCGGAACTGCAAAGCTGCATCCCTGGTGGAAGGTCCTTTTGCACAGATTGGTTGCACTTTCCATTTCGGATGCTCTTGCTTGTGGCTGAGCTGTTGCTGTTTTTGCCTCCTCTTTGTGAATTCACAGATGGTCTTAAGCACTTACTCATAGAAAGTGGATTGCTGCCCGGTGTGAATTGCTGTGGGCCAGGCAGCTGGGCTTCCCTGCTGGTCACCAGCCAGGTTCTGCGGACTGAGGCTCCCTTAGGGACTGCATACTTGCTTCTCCTTTCTGAAGGAGCCTCATTCGAGTTCTGGAGGAGGTTGAAGTGGCAGGGAGGCAATGACAGGTAGCTTCTTGGTTATTAGGTCATTGCTTATCACCATATTTGTCTAGGTTACTAAAGTTGCTTATGCTGTTTTCAACATAAAACTCTTCAGCATGAAACCTCCATGACTTCACTCCAAAAAGGTTTTGTGGTTTTTCCTACATTTTCTCCCTCATGTATGCTTAGACTGCAAACTGCATAAAAGCAAAGTGTATTTGTTTTTCTCAACATTGTACCTCCTAACATCTAGCATAGTGCCTTGTATGTATGCAGAATAAATGAAAAAAAAATGAACAGCATACCAAAGAGGAAATGTGGGGAACATTTATTTTCATATAATTTTATATATCATATTTATCTGCAATAAGCATAATCTTGGCAGTATAGAGTGCTTCAGAAGAATCAAATTCTGATATTTTATAAAAAATTTTTATAATATTTTTAAGCTAAGGGATGCTTTCCTTAATTTAAATTTCCCCAAATATTAATTAAGTCATTAATAAAATTTGATCCCATAAAAAACTATAGATACGCAGATGCTATGACTTAAAGGACTATCCACTGGATTTGGCTTACATGTAATATGTGTATGTGCAGGAGAGAAACAGACAGAGAGGTTATCTGTTTTGAAGCTTTATATTTAAATGCTTTGGAATGGGGTATGTGCTCAGGAGTTTGCCATGGACTCAACATTCCTGATTTTGTACATACAACCTGCTTTTCTTGGTATCTTTTTTGCTCTCAATATTTTTAGGGTTATTTAATTTGTAACCCATGACAGAGGAAAACACACTGGCTTTGACATTAGGACCATCTGTGCTCCAACACTAGTTTGTCATTTACCAGTTTTAAGGTCTCAGGTAAATTACTGATTTTTTGTTCACCTGCCAGTCATACATCCTTTAGAGTTGTAAGGAATTAATGAATTTATCTTATCAGTCCCACTCAGCACCTTGACAATCCCAAAACAGTTCCTAGGCTGCTATTCTTTTTTTACTTCTGTCAAAACTGAAAGTGTCTTCATGAAATGTTCCTATTACCTTATTCATGAAGCCTTCAAACATCCCAGGATCCAGAGTTTATCAATCCTATATCTGTCCTCCCAAAGCATGCTGCTTGCTTTAATCTTAGAACAGTCATGTTCTGCTCCTAACTACATGTATACAACACATGCCTGTGGCCTCTGATGTACTGTGGGTACCATGATACAATGCTTGTGCGGTGCCCATCTGACTCTGCACAGCATCCACACTGCCCAACACAGAGTAGCACACATAACCGGTGTATAATTAAAAAACAGACTGGCTGACACAAAACTCAGGAGTCTGAAGTTTCCTGCCAACTTCTCTAAAGATGTGTGAGCACTAAATAAATGAAAATTCTGACATCTAACCAATATTTTATGTATACATTTGTATATGTATTCATTTTAGCTTCATATTTTCATCCTATGTGGCTACTAGCTGCCAAATAAGCCACAATTGAGAACCTTGGCATTGCTAATCCTCTCCAACCATTCAGTTTCAGTGGAAATGATGACTGATGCTGGAGAAAAATAGCAGTTGAAGGCAAAGCTTTAACTCAAAATTCATATTTTTTTATCAAGAGTTTAAGATTCAGGAGGTTAACTCAACCATCAGGGTATTTTGGCTGTAGTTCATGACAAATAAATGTGTTACAGATAATTTATGTAGAAGCTGTTCATGTTGCATGGAAGAGGGTTCAATTTGCGAAGCACATACTTCTTTATTACCAGATGACTCATTTAAAGTCACAATTTGCAATGATCTGCCTAGAGGAAGGGTTGTTGGTCATAAAAACATCATAGAAGAAAATTCAACGATGAATAATATTTATGCCAAAGACATACATTTGTATTAGTTCCACACATACCAATGCATGTGCATTAAAATTATGACAGAACTGACAATTTGAATAAGACCCTAGGAAGAGCGGGTGTCAGCATTTCTGATAAGGTGCACAAGATAGTTTTTGAAACAAAAATGAGGTTAGCAGTCTATGTAACAAAGATACCTTTAATAATAACAAAGCTACACTATCTTAGACACTACTATTAGCAATGGAATAAAAGAAAAAGAGGTAAAGTGAAAGGCAAAGAAATTTTTAAAAATGACCTTCTAGTTTCCTGAATAATTTCCCTGTAGTCTCATATTGCCCAGGAAGCAAATTAACTCATTTAGGTCCTGTGGGTACTATTGAGCGCCTTCAAGAAGCAAGGATATTAAAGATTAGATTTGTTACTAATCAAGTATATTTTGCAATTAGTATATATGAAATGTCTTCTATAAATACAAATCTTTCTTTTTTAAACTCTGACAGCAGATATTTTATTTTGATATACACCATTTTCAACTTGTTAATTTTTCTTTCTATTTCAATTTCAAGTTCTGCACAAATTGAAACAAAACTAGATCTATCATGACCTGTCTTAATATGTTCAAGTGGATACATATGAGGCAGGAGATGGCAGATTTCGATTTATTCCATAGGACATATCATTTTATTAACATAGTACCTTGTTTCCTGTAGATACAATCTGAAGTTCTGCCAAAGGAGGAAACATGTAGCTTTACAGTTAATTGTACATGTTGTGGTTATGTAATATTTATTAATTAATGGCATAAGTGATTATGTAAATAGTAATAAGACACAAGAATCAATCATTATAATAGTTATTTCTTACTGATGTGTAAGTTTAAAGCTTATCAAAGTCATCTCATTTAATCCTCAGAATAATCCTGTAAAATAGACTTCATGTTTTATATTTTTGGTTACACAGGACCCTTTAATTTCCAAGAAATGAATAAAATGAACATTTGTGGGTTTTTTGTTACTTAAATATCATTTTATAAAAGATTGTGTTCCATGATATGCTTCTTTTACATTAATGGTAAATCATGGGCATCTTTTGTGCTGGAATGTACATGTTATCTATTTTTACCATTATTCCAATTTTGTACATGGAAAATTGATACTTTCAAAGAAATAAAATTTCCATCACACTGTTGGAGATATTAACTTGTTTCAATTTGATTTTAGAACCCAAACTTCTAGACTTTATGTCTGCCTCTCCAAATGCATTACAAACATTTAATTGCAGATATTTTGGGAACTACATAATCATTTTCAAAAAATTATCTAATATGCATTAAAAATAGTACTGATCTACTCAGGACAAATTATAATTGCTGTATGCATCTTGAGTATGTCTCTTTGGAGAAACAGCATTTAATAGCATACTATTCTGTGGTCACAAATGATGGTATTTAAGGTAATGGGAACCTTCCATTGAATGAAGCAAGTCTAGTTTTTCTTTTGTGATTTGTCTGAACTAAATGTGAAGGAGATTGGAATGGAAGATATTAGAGAATTTTTGAAGAGCTAATAGAATATTCATTCATCTAGTGATATTCCTTGAGGCTTCCTACTTTCTAGGCACTGGGCTAGCTTATCTCAAGCAATTAAACCGAGAACAATGAGGACAGGACAGTCCTGAAGTCATATTCTAGTCACCATTATATTCTAAAGGAAGATGGGCTAAGAACTGTTTCCAGCTCATTTTGTAAAAGACTTACAAGCAAATTATATAAACACAAATAGCCATTAACTAGTTTTTCTTCAAACTTTTTCTTTGGGGGGGACTAAAAAGTTTGCAAGGATGTCTTTCTTTAACAGATAAAATTTTTAAATTCCCTGAGCATTTTCTCTTCATTTGTGCCAGTGAAGTAACTATGATACTACACTAACCTAATTATTAATTTGGTAACACTCTCTTAAGCGAAACCAGCCTTTTCTGGCTTATTTCCAGATAGTAAGGCTACTAGAACTTCATTCTTCTATCTTTTAAGGTTCCACTTTGAAAACAAAGTGGCACAGTATGAGAAACAGTGTGAGTTTAGTCTGCCCTGATGATCATTTGGAAGTTGATGCTATTTTTTTGGGTCAGATTAAGACCTGGCATTTTACCCAGCCAAATCCTCTGTTTAATTATAGAGGTGAGATAATTGTCAGGGGAGTAGTTCAGTTAATAATTATACAAATTCCAATTTAGCAAGAAAAACAGGGTAGAACAAAAGCTGATTTCAGCCAAACTGATTGTCAAAATGTGGAGGTTTGAAAATTATTTATTCATTGGAATAAAATCAAGTCACATAAAATCAATGGCAATGCTACTCTGGAAATTCCTTTTCCAATCTCTCCTCTTTGGTTAAAACTGGGTTTGATTTGTAAAGTAGCTGCAAAGGCAAAGTATGGATGAAAATGGAACTATAGCATTTTCTTTAGATGTTGTATTTAGAATAAACATGAGAAATTTTCTGATAAAAACACAAATAATTTAAACCACTTCTGATAAAACTCTAGACATTTGAAGAGAGTAAATGGCAACTATGTGCAAAGATATTGATATTATTTTTCCTTTTCTTTCCATCAAATGAAACAGACAATGAGTACACAGGCTTTATTTGAGAAATGCAGACCACTAACCGATGGTATAATTAGTTTGTATCATGAAGATTGCTATTAATATTACATTAATAAAAATTTTTTATAAAAACTTTGTAATTTGAATTAGTTCATTCTTTGCAGAACTGACCCAGTTACTACTCTTCGGGGTTCTTGTTTTCATTGAATAGTTAATGCCTTTAAACTTCTTGCAATTATACTACATGATGATGCATTTGTTAAGCTACATTAAAATTAAATTCTATATCTAGTTCAATGGTTGCTGAAAATATAGCTTTAAAAAATGGCAAAAAGCTGTGTTTAAATAGGAACATGCCAAATTTGTGTTTATAATATTTTAAAGAAATGTGTTATTAACTATTTTCTTCCGCAAGTTAAAAGTCTTTTTTAATTGAAAAAATTTACATATTATGTATTTTTAGGATCCATTCATTGTAGAGCATTTTCCTACATTTTTTTCCAGTTAGGAAAGATACTATATGGCTTTAAATTTCTGTAATTCTATTTGAATATTTTCTTTAAAAGTTCAAAGTCATGTTATAAGAATTATGTAACTGCCTATAGTGCAGACAGAAAGAATCCTTTTTAAAATGCGATTAAGCCTGAAATCAGAAAGAGAGATTCAACCTTTTCCTGCAATTGGATTTGGAATATTTTGGGATGGGGGAACAAGGGAAAGAATGCAGATTTACTAATACCCAGTTTGGTTTTCTCAAGTACAAATTTCTCCTTATTCTTTCTCAAAATCCTGGGAGGGCTTCACAGTTCTTTGAGATTATTAGAAATGCTTGTATTATAACTTAGAAGCTGTAGTGAGGGACCCCATGTGACTTGCATACATCCACTTCTCTAAGCACCATTAAAATGACATTTCAGTTCTGAAGGGACCTGGCTTTTTCTAATTTTCAACCATTCAGTTCTTGGAGCTCAAACACTCTCGTCCACCTCTGTGGTAAGCTGATCCAACTTATTCTTCAAAGCTGAGCTTTACTCACTTGTCAGTACTTCCCTGTGGTCTTTTCTGAATTTTATTCCCCTCTTTCCTACCAATTTGCACCAAAAAAAAAACCTATTAAAAAAACAGGTTAATATCCAAAATACATAAAGGATTAATATAATTCAATAGCAAAAATGAACAAACAAAAAAACCAACAACAAAACCTGATTAAAATGTGTGCAAAGAACCTGAAGGATTTTTCTCCAAAAAACACAAAATGTACAAAATGTATATGTAATAGTGCTCAGCATCACTAATCTTCAGGAAAAAGCAAATTAAAGTCCTAATAACCATACCTGTGAAGATGAATAACATAGAAAACAAACAGATCAGCCTGTCATAAAACTGTTGTAGTTGGCAATTTTTAAAATGAGGCTCATTATTACCTCTTATCACTAAATTATTTTTAAATGTTTGAAATTACAAGAAAGGTCACAAATAA
>PVKS010037150.1:7164-18927 GCA_004027875.1 Aplodontia rufa | reverse complement strand
CCCATGTGAGCAGGGGAGTCTCATGAGAGCAGGTGACTCCTGTATAAGCAAGTGAGCCCCATGTGAGCAGGTGAGTCCTGTATGAGCATGTGAGCCCCATGTGAGCAGGTGAGCCCCATGTGAGCAGGTGAGTCCTGTATGAGCATGTGAGCACCATGTGAGCAGGTGAGTCCCATGTGAGATGAGTCCCATGTAAGCAGGTAATTCCTGTATGAGCAGGTGAGCCCCATGTGTGCAGGTGAGCCCCATGTGAGCAGATGAGTCCCATGTGAGCAGGGGAGTCTCATGAGAGCAAGTGACTCCTGTATGAGCAGGTGAGCCCCATGTGTGCAGGTGAGCCCCATGTGAGCAGATGAGTCCCATGTGAGCAGGGGAGTCTCATGAGAGCAAGTGACTCCTGTATGAGCAGGTGAGTCCCATGTGAGCAGGTGAGCCCTGTGTGAGCAGGTGAGTCCTTTATGAGCAGGTGAGCCCTGTGTGAGCAGGTGAGCCCCGTGTGAGCTCCAGAGCTCTGCACCTGTCCAGGCTTCCTGACACTCCAGAGCCTGCAAGTGCCTGCTCCAGGGTTTAATGCTCCCACTAGGGCTTTCCTCGTCCTGTCACATGCTCTTTTCACATGTAGCACACATGCAGTTGATTAAACATGCTTATTTTACCTAGTTAAACATATCTATGTGCATCTTTTTCCTGGACACTACTTAACATGTGCAATTTACTTGTATTCTAAGTTCAACAATTCAGTAGACTATAACTGCTGTTTCACTACTGGAGTAGACTAAGCTCAATAATTTCCGCAGCTTCATTACAAAGGAGGAAGCACACACTAGCATAGCATAACATGATACTGTTAGAAGCAGTATCTCAGCAGCCGCAGAGCTTGGAACTGAAGAAACGAGGCTGTCGTTGCTCGAGGAGACTGCGGCTCCCGAAGGTGGCAGCCATGGTGCCACCTCTCCAAGCTGGCACCCACCACTACATGGACAGTCTTCACTTCCATTCCAGCTGCAGCGTCTCAGCGGCACAGGCCTTACCCCAGCTTTGATTGAGAATCAAGCCCAGGCACCTTGGAAGGACTGGAATAAAACATTTGCACAAGCAGACTTGCTGTCACCAGCCTTGGCACACTCAGTACCTGCCAGGGAGAGCTGAAAGGAGCAGGACAATCGTGTTTAAAGAGCTCAGACCCTGCCCTGCTGGGGGCAGGCACACTGAAGGAGGATTGTGGGCTTCAGGTCACAAAATCACAAGTAGAGACAGAGCAATCAAAGCCCACTCCGTGGTTCAGAATGTGATCTTCAGGGGGCGCACGTATTAGGGGGCAAGGCCTGTAAAAGGAACCAGATGACTTAAGATGAGGTCATGTGCGGGGGGGCGTGCCTTCATCCTCAGCACAGGGAAAGCACCATGTGTCCAAGCAGGCAGGATGGCGGAAATGCTTCTAGAAGCCAGGGAGCACTCGAGATCATCAAGAGACCAGCAGGTGCCGTGGGAAAGCCTGGGCAGATTCTCCCTCACAGTCTGCAAAGAAGCCAGCCCTGCAGACGGCTGGGGCCCAGAGCCCGGGCCTCCACAGCTGCTGGAGGCGGAATGACTGATGGTGAGCCTCCTGGCTGGTGGCACTTCATTACTGCAGCCCCCACCTCAGGAGGCCAGCACAGCCATGGATTCACCCACGGTGGCCATTGTCCTCACAGATGGCAGAGGATAAGGGAAGAGGCAGAGGAAGAAAGGCCGCTGAAGGGAAACTGAGTCAGGGATCAGGACTTTGGAAAGGGTGAGGGTGCTGAAGAGTGATTTCCACGTGTGACTGAGTGGCAGCAGAGCTGGGGCTTAACTCCAGGACAGAGAAGTGAGACTGCAGGTGGGGAGGCTACCCCAGGTGTGCCACCTGGTGTCCCTCTGTGCCCAGTGACTCCAACAGGCAAACCTGAGACTCAAGAAGCCCTGAGGGCAGTCTGCATCCACATGGCAGGCCCAGCCTTGTCACAAGCCATGGTAGCACCCTCGGCAGGCAGGGGCAGCTTTCGTCACTGGCCTGGAAAGGCCAGATGACCAGTGAGGCCAGGAGAGGAGGGCTCAGATGGCGGACGTCACTGCTACGTGACCATAGCCATAGCGATGGCAATGACAGCTGACGGGTGCAGCATTCCGTGTGGGGGGCGCTGTTCTGTGCCGTCCACACACAGTAACGCGTATCTCCCTTGCCGAAGAGAAAACAGTTGGCCAAGGTTTAGGAACCACTCAAGGTCCTGCGGCTATTTGTGGCCACAAATTGGAATATTAATGTAGAACTATAAACTTAGGAAAACACTACAGAAAATCTGAATTCCAGGCCTAGGCAAAGGACTCTTGGAAGTGATGCCTATGATAGAGTCCACAAAAGGAAAAATCAGGAGCAGAATCTCATCAGAATTAAAAGATTTTGCTTTGAGAAATGCCCTGTTCAGAGGAAGAAAAGACAGGGACAGATGGGGAGAGAGCGTTTGTAAATCGCATCTGACAAAGGACCAGTGTCTACAACATAAAAAGAGCTGTCAAGACTCGGCAGCAGAGGAGGAAGCCGTCCAACTAGGAAGTAGGCGGACGACTCCCAGAGAGGAGCCCTGAAAGGAAGCAGAGCTCACTGTGCGCCAGCCGCATGCTCCTGCAGGATGGCGGAAACGCCTTGGTAAGGATGCAGAGAAACCGGCCTTCCAACGTGGCTGGTGGGGGCTCCCGGGACCCGGCCCCGCTGAGCCTGGAAACCGTCTGCTGCCTTCTACAGGATGCACACGCACAGCTACCATGGGGCCCACGGTCTCTTTCCAGAGCCTTTCCTCCCTAAGAAATGGAAACTGAGGGCTGGAGTGGTGGCCCAGTAGTTATGGTGCTTGCTTGGCATGTGCCAGGGCACAGGTTTGAACCCCAGCACCATCTTGCTTCCAGGCGCCTCGCTGTGCCTCTCTGAACATTGCTTTATTGTCTGCACACGTGCTGGAAAGCGAAGAGTTGGACCTCAAACTGCACGTGCTGCTGGTGGCTTGCGAGTCACGTCCTTTCGCTCCCTCAGCACACACAACACAAGCACACACAGGTGCCAGGCCCTCCTGTGGGTGCGGGCAGGCAGCAGGGAGCCATGCAAACAGAGCTCCTGCCTCCATAACGCATCCTAGTATGGGGACATGCAGCACAGGTAGTGACAAGAGAAGCTAGGGATTGCCCATCGCTCACTGGGGACTCAGGATCTAAAGGGACAGGATGGTGACAGACAAGCAGTCACTCAGGCAGATGAGCAGGATCTGAGAAGCCTGGAGAGTGGGAAGGGGAGCGGGAGATGCCCAGGGAGGAAGGAGAGCAACGCAAGAGGGGCAAGTGATCCCCTGTAGAAAAGGTTCACCCAGAATGCAGCACCGTTTCTAACCAAACCACAGGAAATTCACCCAGACCCTGTTCCCCGTAACGCTTCCCAATTACATCTCAGACGTGTCCTTCAGGTGACCCTAAACATGCAAGGGCCATATCACCAATATCATTTGCTGATGGAGACATGTGTTTTAGCACCTTCATCTAGCCGCTGAGCCCTGAACTGTGGCAGATCTCAGTGGGACTAGGCGCTGGACGTGGGACTAGACATAGCACCCAGAGGGTTCTAGTGAAAAACCCAGGACAGGTCACGGAAGGCCGTGCAGGCAGGGTAAGGATTTGGGATTTTATTTCACCTGCGAGAGAAGGGTATTAAGAGAACACTAAGATGGGAAGTAATCTGCATTTTAAAAGCGAATTCTAGTTCCCATGGAGAACAGACACAAACAGAGAACAAGACCACCAGAAGAAGTGGCTGCAGGAGCCCAGGCTAGACCTAACAGTGGCAAAGGTCAACGTGGGCCTGGAGCCTGCAGGAAGTGAGCAGATTCGGGATATGTCTAGAACTGGGGCCTGGAGGTCTAACTTCACAGGGAAGAGAAACGGAAGAATCAAGGATGGCATCTAAATGTCCGAGCTGGTCACTTGGTGGATAACGACGTGATAGCGCAGATATGAGGAGCAGGGAGACAGTTGCGAGCGAACACTGAGGTACGCATTCTGTGCTGCGGGAGAACCAGCAGTGTGGGGAGACCGTGGCTGGGTTCAGAGAAGACACCTGGGGCCATCAGCACACAGATGTCCAGGAGTCGTGGGCCCAAGGTGCCCTCCAAAGAGAGCCCCACAGAGAGCACTGCACAGGCCCTGGAACTCCCCTGACAGCCCAACCCAGAGGAGACAGGGAGGGAGGAGGGGAGCCTGCGTATCAGAAGCACTGAGGACTCAGATCTCACTCCAAGAGACAGAGGTTTAAGAGCCCAGAAAATCCCAGAAGTCACAAAAAGTTAGAAGATGCTTTTTCTAAATAAAATAGTTAATGCCTCATAAATTTTAAAGTTGTCATATCAAACAATTATGTTGCCATAAAAATAAAGATGCATATTTTAATTGTGTGGATTTTGTTAAATTTAAAACTCAGATGATATAGGATAATTTATGGAGCAATTTATTTGATAGTATATTACAAATTAATCAAAGAATCACAAAATATTTGTGATGTTTTTTTTAATTTAGGAATTCTATCTGTAATTGCCCTTGAAAAACTTATTACACAGAAAAAGAAGCTAAAGTTTGATTGGAGTTTGGTCAAGGAGAGATAAAGTACTTGGCAGTCGATGATCTTTTTAAAGTGATAATAAATGTCAAATAGTACCGAAGAATTCACGAATAAGAAAAGTGAGAGCACCCAAAAGCAAAAGGGGAGAGGACAAAGCAGCACAGGTTCAAAGGTCAAGAAAAAGCCTGAAGTTTAGACCGGTTGCCGCATCACGCAGCACTGAAGAAGCTGGTTCACAAGGAGGACTACGCGACCCAGAAGATGAAGCCCAGATGGCGCCTCCTGAGAGCGCGCTGCACAGCCATCCGCAGTGCTTCCTTCCCGTACCTGGCCCGGGTTCCTCTGCTGACTTTGTCCAGCGCAGATGCAGGGAAAGCCCAAGGCAAGTCCCCTCCTGTCATCATGGCAGTCACAGCTGCAACCTGGAATCTTGTTCCCTACTCACTGGTCTGCTAAAAAGCCAGCCACTCTCAGGACATTACAGGGCCTCTAAAATTGGGCCAGCCTTCCACCACAGTCCTCCCCACACAAGACCTGTGTGTCATGGGATCACCAACACATATATTTGCATTGAACATATGGCTGCTGAGTCTCCAGAGCAGCCTTGGCCTAAGGGGTCTCACGTACAGTCCCAACCACTGTCCTGGGCTACACCCTTGGGGGCTGCCTGCGTGCACCCCTTGATTAAGTTGCCGTCTAGCTGGTACTGAGCCCCCTTTGTGCACCGTGCTCTCTACGAGCATTCCCATGAGTCACCCAATCTTCCTGCCTGTCCTTGCTTTGGACATCAGGGTATCAGCCTCTGACCGACCAGCTGAGCCAACTGCACCGCCCGGAGTCCTTGTCTGTACCTCAGAGCACTTCTTTCTTCACTGACCCAGTGGACTGCTCCCAACTCTGCCGTTTAGTGGTCAGCACTGCTCAGCCGAGCGCCCGTCTTGTCTGCAGGGGTTCTGTTGATTGGTGGCACAGAACCCAGATGAAGCCATGACTGAGTTGATGGAGAAGGCACTGGTCTGGAGCGCTGGCCTGGTGCTCAGCCTCTGGGTCTGCTAACTCACTCCATGGCCTCCTCGGGCTCCCAAGGGTGCGAATTGCTGATGAACCGCTGCTGCACCTGCTGTGTCCTCATGTTGGTACATCTGGCAAGATCCAGCCCTCAAAGGGTCGCTCCAGCCAGATGGTCCAGCCGTGCTTCCACCCGAGCTCAGGAACCTGCTAAGAGCTTTTGTCACATGGCAAATGTCTCTGGCACAAAATACACGGCTTTGCTTTGGACATCTGGGTGTCAGGCTGTGACTTCCTCCCTGGAACTTTCGAGGGACTCTGTGAGCAAACCTGTCTGCCATACCATGTCCACCCTTACTGGATGTGCTGGTTCACATGGCTGAGCAGGACACATGGGACTATAAGTTACTCAGAAATCAAACTGCATCCCCAAGCCCCTAGCAGACACCCATGCCTAGAGATTCGCAGCCCTAGGACCTCACAGTTCAGTTGCTGACTTCAGGGCCACGAGCCACAGACCTCCTGGATGGCAAGTGGGACCCACTTGGGGGCCACAGAGAGTGGACAGGGCGTCCAGCTCACAGGGTGAGCCAGGCAGCCACAGGAGGTACGTCCTTCCCCTCCATGGCTGAATGTCACAGTGCCAGCCCACAGGACACCTCTGTCACTGCCTGGTTCCCCACTCACAGGTTACCAGTTCCTGCACCTTCACTGAGCCCTCAGCCCTCAAAGCCACACCTTGACCTGAGACAGAAGATGGTACTCAAGTTTCCAGGTTTCCAGTCGGTGAGCGTGGTACCAGGAGTCACGGGACATTGTGAAGACGGTGGCCTCGAGGCTGTGGGAAGTCCCCGGAGCGCTTCAGCACACGGTTCCCAGAGCATGAATCTGTGGGGGACACGGGCAGGAGGCTCAGGGAGCATCCCAGATGAGGGGGTCAGAGCCGAGGGGCAGAGCGAGAGGTTCTGGGTTCAGAACGTGTTTTGAAGGGGGGCTTAGTCCGTGTGGGTTCATGTCATAAACACCAGACCAGTGACTTAGGAGAAGCACATTCCTTGCAGTTCTGGACTCTGGAAAGACGGAGACCAAGACTCTCTAGACTTTGATCTTATTTAGCCCCTACAATGAGCCAGTAAGACAAAGTATCCTGAGCCACTTTTACAGATAGGGAAACTGAGGCTCAAAAGCTGCACGGTTGAAGTGGAGGCAACACGGCTCTGATCCGGGTCTGTCGTTCCCCAGTGGTGTACTCTTCCCCAAGGACAAACACTAAGAAGGGAAGATGCTAAATCATCAGGATGAGAGCACCTTCCTGCTGGTGGAAGCCGAAGTCAACGCAATCTGGGCAGTGGGGGGTGGGGGAGAGGAGGGGGACGCACATCGTGGATATGAAGGGGACCCCAAGAACTGCACTGTCCCCATGCACACGAGACGCTCCCGGCCTGCACTCCATCCTGCTGGCCTCTCCCAGTGCCCATGCTTGAGCTCACCCAGGCAGATGCAGGCAAGCAGCGGGGTGGTCGCCTCTAAACATCTCCCAGAAACTGAAGCATTTCTGAGCTAGGAACAAAGGAGCATTCAGTTTGACAGAGAAGTGGCAAGAAAAAGATTTGCAAAGAAAGATTTGTGAAAGAGACTGTGCTTAACCACAACAATGTGGGGACTTTTTAAATCAAGCGGTCAGCTGTCTTAATTCCCCAAGACTGTTTTTTCTCCCTTTATAGAGTGAGATCAGGAACAAGATGGGCCCAGGTGGCCTTTGCCCCTGGGTCACTGATGCCTCTGTGGAAGGTCACCAAACTGGACCCTCCAACATGGAAACACCTGTTGCCTCCTTCCTCGACCATGGTTTCATGAGGAAACGGAGCCTTCAGAGATGGCCTGAGTGGCACCGTCTCAACCCACAGAGCATGGCACGAGTCAGTGTGGCTGGGGAGGAGAATCGGGTACAGGCCTCCCCAGAAGGCTGGTGTTACGGCTTGAATGTGAGGCGTCCCCTGAAAGCTCACATGTGACAATGGGGAAGGCTGAGGTCAGAGTTCTGGGTTATGAGAGCCTCAACCCAGTCAGTGAGTTGATCCCCGGATAGGATTAACTGGCAACTGCAGGCAGGTGGGGTTGGCTGGAGGAGGTCCTGTTGGGGGCCCGCCTTTGGGTGCATCGTTTGTGTCTGGCAGGGAGTCTCTCTCTGCTCCCTGGAGCTGTGCCTTGAGGCACTTCCCTCCACACACCCTTCCATCATGATGTTCAGCCTCACCTCCAGCCCTGAGGAATGGAGCCAGCACCTAAGAACTGAGACCTCTGAAATCCACAGCCCCTGAATAAACTCTTCCTCCTAAAATTGTTCATGTCAGATCATGTAGTCACAGCAGCGAGAAAGGTACCTGCAACAGCTGGAGCGCCATAGCCTCTCCCGGAGTCCTTGACTGGGGTTCCTCGAGGTTAACCAGTCAGAGACCTCGGCAGATTCTTCTCTGGTCGTTTCTAGGCAACAGGCCCAAGGACCCTGGCCACCGCTGGTCCTCAGTCAGTGCTGACCTCACCCAGTGTACAGGAAGGTTTCCTTGGAGCTCTTGTTTAAAGGCCTGAGTCCTTTGTTATCAGGGCTTTAGGAAGAAGGGTGGAATCCCTTCTTTGTTGGGTTGAAATGCATTTCTCTGTCAGGTCATGGAATAGAATTCAAGAATGTAGAGGGACTGTTTGTGCAGCAATTTATTTTTATTTAAAAAGGGAGATCTGTTGCTGATCCTTGGGTAGTGGAAACGATTCTTTTCATTCACTTTTCAGAGAAAGACTGATAGGGAAGCTGCCAGGTTGGAGGGCAGAGCCTGGAGGAGAGCAATCGGGTGGAGGAGGAGCACTGGGGGGGGAGGGGATGCACTCAAGGGGGAGGGGGATCCTGAAGGAGAGCACTCAGGGTGGAGGGGGAGTACTCAAGGTAGAAGAGGAGCACTGGGGTAGAGGGCAGAGCCTGGAGGGGAGCACTCAGGTGGAAGAGTCATTTGGCAACACTTGTCCTGGCTCCCACACTCCCCAGGCAGCTCCTCTCAGGCCATCCCTAGCAGGATATCTGAGATGCTCTAGGACACTGGAACTCACGCAGAGAACAGTCAAGGGTCTCTCAGCCCCAGCAGAGGCTGGCCTGGTGTTCGCTCAGCCTTGGCAGAGTCCCCCGGTCCCTTTCTGGTCCCAGCCTAGCCACCCAGACTGTCACAGTGCTGGCCGCACTTGAACTGTCTGGGTATCAGTTCCTTCAAGTAGAGCATGCCCATCAACAGCTCGTCCCAGGAATTCCCAGGATCCCTGGGAATCCTCAGCCCTGGAGTGGCAAGGTTGCTGCTCAGTCTTCTTGATGCAGAAGATTCCTGGCCTCCCACCTCAGCCACACAGCCATTGCTACCATCCTCAGAAAGATCCTGGTGGGCTGATGCTAAACACGGTCCCTGCCCCGCAAGGCCAAGACTCAGGTGTGGTGCCTGCACCCCAGCATGGCTCTGCCTGCCTAGAGCACGAGCATGGTGGCCTCTGCTCTGTGCTTGTGCAGCCCCCGAGGAGCCACGTGCTCCAAAACAGACTCATCGCATGACCTACAATGCCCACAAGGCAGGGGGCTCATCTGTGGCTGAGGCAGAGCCCCTGGGCTTTCCAGTCTTCCCTCCAGGATCATGATGACAACCTGCAGTGCTGGAAATGCCCCATGGCACTGACCCCAGGGCCACCTGGCACATGCACAGTGCCTGGGGGCCAGTGAACCCAAGAGTCTCAGAGTACAACCATGCAAGCTGTAGGGGACGTGGAGAAGAAAAAGGGAGAAAGAAAGAAATGGAAACAGGAAAAGGAAAGAGAAGAAATAGAGAAAGGAAGAGAAATGGAGAGACAGAGACAGGAGGAGAGAAATAGGAGAGAGAGATGGTGAAGGAGGAGGGCAGGCAGAAGGCCTCTGAGGGAGGCCGGGAGATGAGTCCCCACCTCCCAGGCAGGGGAGACCCGCCCTATTCTTCAGGCCAGACTTGCCCCCAGCACTGCTCAGGATGGGGTTCCAGGGCTCCCCTGAAAACTCTGCCCCAGGGAACTGAACCACAAGGAGAAAAGCAGCAGGGCCACATCAGGCCTGGGACACATGGGACAGTGCCAGAGCCCAGGCCAGTGTGGCACGGAGCACCCTCCAGCTCTGAGACCTAAGCCAGGGCTTCGTGGCACAGAGCCCCCTCCAGCCCAGACCAGTGTGGCATGGAGCCCCCTCCAGCTCTGGGACCTAAGCCAGGGCTTCGTGGCACAGAGCCCCCTCCAGCTCTGGGACCTAAGCCAGGGTCACACCCACAGACATGTTCCTGCCCATGCTTCAGGGGCTCAGTCACAGTCACCTCCTGTTTGGGAGAAGTCAAGTTCATTCTACTCAAATCCCATGGAGGTCAATGTGGTAGGGGCAGCAAGCAGGGCCACAGTCACCAACCTCAGCTCACAGGGTCAGCTGGATGTCTTCATGGGGCAGAAGCCAGCAGGGCAGAGCCAACATTGTCAAACTCTCACAAGAAACAGGTGCGAATTTTCATGGCCTGGACTGGCCCTTCCTTCCTTATTCACAGCACCAAAAGCACGAAGGCAACAGAGGAAGACAGGAACGCTGAACCTTCGAGGTTTTGGAATTCCATGCTTCCGAGCGTGCATGGGGAGAGCAGGGAGACACCCCCAGAACGGGAGGGAGCATTTGCGAGCCGCATCCCTGAGAGGATGCGGTGTGCGTGCTACAGGAAGAGCTCCTACAATTCAGACGTAAGGCCAGGCACTGGGGAAGGGGTGGGGTTTTAACGAAGGCCTCCCCACGGGAGCTCCACAAATGCCAACAAGCACGGAACGGTGCTGAACCTCGCCCCTCTGGAGACAGCCAGGCTGGGAAGCACCCCGCCATGGGCTCGCGGGCTCGCCAGGGCCACTGGCCACAGGCGGGCAGCGTGCTGTGAGAGGTGGGCACTGCACTCAGCCCAGCCAGAGCCCCTCCACCTCCCCAACGTGGCTGTTGCCCGTCTCAGCCAGCCACAGGATCAGAGGGCCCCACCAACAGGTTCACCCACAAGCAAGGTCCAGGGTAGCTTCATTCTCTGTGGCATTCACCCCAGCAGGGAAGCGGGGAGGCACAGGGAAGAGCAGGCGAAGTGTCCTCCCAGTGGCAGTAAGTTCAGACCTTCACACTTCCCTCCGTACGCAGGGGCCCCGCGCTCCTAGGCAGGCTCCGGCCTCCAGCCTCCTCTCAACACAGCGGTCACTTACCCCACTAAAGGGCAGGCCAGCTTAGCCAGTCAACGTTCCTGCTCCCCTCCACTGCTTCACCTTTGAAATTCGCATTAGAAAAATTAGTCTGTCCTGGCTGACACTGTGGGGGGGTGGCATGAGTGTGTGGGGGGTTTTCTAAGCCACCAGATGCCAGTTCTTGGGAGTTGTGTGTAGTCACCACTGGGCACTTGTCACCTGCTAGGGGATAGGTCTGATTGATGTCCACGTCCCCAGATGCTGGTTCAAGAAGAGCCAGCAGGGAGCATCTCCCCTGTGGCTTGGTCTTCAGATGGGACCAGAGATGTGGGTGAAGTGGCCCACGCATGGTGCTTCTCATGAGAAAGCGCTGTCCACGGCGTGGGTGGGGTCCAGACCACCCACTCAGCAGCTGCAATGGTGATCAGCTGGGTTCGTGCCTTGCAGGTCTGTCTGCCCAGTGTGACCAAATGGCCGTGGAAGGATGCCTGCTTATCACAGGGAGCCAGCTGCCACAGAAGGCAGGTCGGTGGCCACCTCTCTGTGCCCCTGCCAAGTGCCAGTGCCCGCTCCTTACTGAGGAACAAGGGCAATGACCAGAAAATCAGTTCCACGAGACCTGAAACTGATAACATGCTTCCACCACCACTACCCCTGGGCTCAGAGCAGAGCCGCGGAGAGGCACCCAGCAGATGTCACCGGATGTGTGAACGTGAGCTGGAAGCCGGGTGAGTGTGTTCAGCCCGTCTGCCCAGCATGGCTGCTCCCCTCAGGCTGCTTGTTTTGGTACCAGGGATTGCACCCAGGGTCACTTAACCACTGAGCCACATCCCAAGCCCTGCACACAGACACTCACACATACTCACACATACTCACACACACACCCAGGG
>PVKS010037149.1:0-18839 GCA_004027875.1 Aplodontia rufa | reverse complement strand
AAGCTATAAAGTAGTAGAGATAATATCAACCTAAGGGGCCTAGAACAGTGCTTGTTATGCTCATGTGTTAGATAATGCAAGAAAGTTCATAGGTGAAATGATTGGGTTATGAGAGCCTAACCTAATCCACTGATATAGATCAACTGGGTAGTAACTGTAGGCAGGTAGGGTGTGGTTGTAGGAAGTGAATCACAGGGGTGATGCCTTTGGGGTTTATATTTTGTCCCTGGTAAGGAATGCTCTCTCTACTTCCTGAAGGTCATGTCCTGAGCTGCTTTCCCCTACAGTCTTCCACCATGATGTTTTGCCTCATTTTGGGCCCAGAGTCATCCACAGACTGAGACTTCTGAAACCATGAGCCCCAAATAAACTTTCCTCCTCTATGATGTTCTTGTCAAGTCTTGAAAATAAATGCCCTTAAAAATTTCAACTTGATGATATGTCCACCAACTTTGCATTCTACACCTAACATACACATATGAGTGTATGTGTGTGAGCATGATTTCTCCTTAATATCAATGTGTGAACAGACTTAAAGTATAACACATTTTGTTATGGTTAGGATGAAGGATGTCCCCCAAAAGCTCAATTTGTGAGACAATGCACAAAAGGCTGATAAGGTGAAATGATTGGGTTATGAGAGCCTTAACTCAATCAGTGAGTTGATACCCTGAAAGGGATACCTTAGGCTGGTAGGGTATGGCTGGAGGAGGTAGGTCACTGGGGGCATACGTTTGGATTGATCATTTTGTATCTGGCAAGTGGACTCTCTCTTTCTCTGCTTCCTAGAGCCATACCTTACCCCACTTAACTCTGCCACATTCTTCTACCATGATGTTCTGCCTCACCTTGATCCCCAAGTAATGGAACCAGCCTTCTATGGACTAAAGCCTCTGAAATCATGAGCCCCGAAATAGACTTTTTCTCCTAAAATTGTTCTCTTTAGGTTCTTTTTCTCCTAAAATTGTTCTCTTTAGGTTCGTTAGTCACAGCAGCAAAAAAGCTGACTAAAATGCATTTCGTTGAAAAATGTCTTATCTAGCATTCCCATATCTGTTGACTCCTTTAACCAGTATGCATAACCTTGAGTTATATAAGATATAAACATAATATTTAATCCCAGTCAACTATAGTCAAGAAGATCTTCACTTTGAGCCATATATATTCTGACTATAGGTAGATTTATTTTATGCTTACAGCCAAGAAACCGATTATATATATTTGCATATAGTTACAAATAGTTTTTATAAAAATTCATAATTTAGTATATTATTGCTGTTATTAATTTGCTTGGTAATTAATTCGCTGGTACAATGAAGTTTAAAATACAGATACTTGTGGTACCTAGAAGTTAATAATAATTGCCTAAAAAACACTTTTAAATTTATGAATATATCAAAAATGAATGAATGGAAAGCGATCCACCTTCTAAAACAAGATCCAGCAAATTTTATCTGGTTGGCCAAATTCATCTCTCTCTAATTGTGAAAGTAAATATATCGGATAGAGACAGGTACATTTGTTTACATATTGTCTCTCTCAGAGTTGAATACCTTTCCTTTCAGAGTCTGAGAGCACTCTGGCCCATTTGTTAATTGGATTATTTATGGGTTTGATATTAAGTTTTTTGAGTTCTTTGTAAATTTTGGATATTATTCCCCTGTCAGAGGACTCATAGGCCATTGTTATCTCTTATTCTGTAGGTTCTTTTGACACCTTTGACCAATTTTTTGGCTGAGCGAAAGCTTTTTAATTTAATGGCATCCCACCCATTGATTCTTGACTTTAATTCTCTCACTATGGGAGTCTTGTTGAGAAATTCTTTGCCTACTCCCATATGCTGCAGTGTTGCTCCTAACAGCAGAAATCAAATAGACCACAAGCCTAAATACTTATTATCTGGTCTTTTTCAGGAAAAGTTTACCAATACCTGTTCTAAAATGCAATCTTCAATAAATAATAAATAAATGGAGAGTGACACGAATGTACCCACCCCAGGAAAGTTTATGTAAGTGGAATTTTTCCTTGTTCACTGCTGAAAGAAAAGGATGGTGCCAGAGGTGAGGTAGGTGACAAAAACATCTCTATATGTGTGTGTGTGTATATATATATTTTTTTCTTTTTTTCAGGAAATCCGGTCAGACCTATTGTCAAAGGTCACAATGCGAAAGGGGTGTCTCCACAGCTGACCCTCATTTCTGAATCATTTTTTATTATCCAGCTTCACCCCCTCTCCCCAGGAGCTTTGGTTAAATCTTTTCCTAGATTTCAGGGCTTTCATTGACTCTTTTTGTTTTTTTCAAAAACAGGAATTCACTGAACTTGAATAAAATAGTGAGTCAGCCCAGGTGGACTGTTGAGATGATGGTGACAGTTCAGCAAATGCCTGGGCCATAACAAAGGGCTTCTCACACACAGCTCTCCTAATTTCTTTCTTCTTAAAATGTGCAGCTGAGTGGAAATTCTACATAGCTGGAAAATGCCTGAGCAACATTTGTTTTCCATTTTCATTATCCTTCCTCCCCATTAAAAAGGACATTCATGTGAGAAAGAATTCTAGTGTCAATATGTTTTCGCAACACCAAAGCATAAAGTAATTTGGAGAAACAAAAAACTCTTAAAAAACACATAAATGGGGAGTTTTCATGCTATCATTCATTCTTACTGCATAACGTAGTACACACATTAAGATGTCATGAAAAACAAAAGTAAAATCTACATCTGTTCTGAAAAAAACAAACAAGATAGCATCGTAAATTATACCATATCAGTCTTCAGATAGCTAACACAACTTAGCAATTAATGAGTTATGTTTTGTGGAAAACAGTAGAATAGTTTTCTGGTCCTTCAATATGATGTTTTCCCAAATATCATATTAAGTTGAATGACAGACTTCCATTAATGCACTACATAGTCACTAAGCCAATTATATTTAGGAACAAAAGAATAGAGAACAAATAACCATAAAATAACTTAAGGACTCAGACAATATCGTTTACCCAACACCCACTGCTTTCTCAAAACTGTACTGGTATCATTTAATGCAAAAAGAGAAAACATTTTAAGCAAACATCTACATTATCATTCAGATTTGTACTACAGATAAAATAAGAGATCTTATTTTTCTTTGCAAAATACTTCTTTCTGAAGGATTTGACTAGGCTCCTTATTTAGAAAACAGAGCAACCCTGATACATTAACTTTCTTATTCAATTCATAAATTTTGTATTTACTTTCAACTTTTTTAGCTTGCCTTGTTCATTAAGAAAAGCATAACTCAAAATAAAAGCTTGTAAAATCTTAAACTAAGAGCAAGGATAAAGAAAAGAACTAGGAAAAGAATATATGTGTTTGTGTTTTGTTGTTGCTGTTGTTGCTTTGTTTTGTGTTTGTGTGTGTGTGTGTGTGTGTGTGTATTTTGTTTTTGTTTTTGTTTCCATGCCTCAGGTAAATATTTTTCTTAAAACAAAAGGAAGTGGTAAAAGGATCAGGGGGCACAGGTATAGAAGAGAGAAATTCCTGAGTCTCTGGTCTAGAAATCTTCAGTAAACCCATTAACACTAAAGCCTCAAGTGCTTGATCTGGACAAAGGAATAGAATACAGGGCCCCATCTATTTCAGAGGATGGTAGTGGGGAAAAGCATGAGACAACCATAGGTTAAGTGGATATTATTAATTGAAAAACCCCACATATTTGTTAGGCAATATTGGTAGACAATATCAATAAGATATGAAGAAAACATTCCTAAATGGGCCTTCAGAGACTCCTCACTCATTCCATGGAGTCATTAATTCCACTTATTATTCCTGTGGATAATCCTTAGATCAAAGGTCTAACGTGTTAAATAGCAATATTCTGCTATTTGACATTGCCAATGTTTATTCTACTAAATTGACTTTATACAGAAACTTTGTTGTTAAACTTCTTTGTTTTGTGAAACTGGCCAGTGATGCAGAGGAAGAGGCATTTCATGCATTAGCAGGAACTGATGTAGTATGAATGGAAAGCAGTTGAACAGCAGCCAGGAAAATTTAAAATGGCCTCACTTCTGTACACAGACATTACACATTTACAAATGCATCTTATGGCTATATTTGCATAGTTCCATGATCTTGCCTTCCCTTGGTCATCTTAATGAGCATAAAATATTAATTGTAATAGCTTTTTAAGATTGGATAAAACATAAATGATCATCCACAAGTTAATAAATACATTTCATTTATTAATAATTGGTTAAACAATTATGTATCCAAACAATAGAATGTCCTACAGCTTTTAAAATAATAATGCATCACTCTTTAAACTTAGTGGGAATGGCCTCTAAGATACCAGAAAATAAAAAAATACAGAATCTTAAATACTGTACTATCATTGGAAGAAAAAATAAATATCTGTGTATGGTATTTCTGCATACATGCACCACATAGAACATACTTTGGAGAATTACAAAAGTGGCAAGAAAGGTGGGGCAGGGACTTAGGAAACTGAAGGATAGGATGTGAAAAGACCTATGTCTTATTCTATACTCTTTTATTCATTTTCAATTTTAGCTCATAAGTACATATTACTCAAAAATATTTTTCCATACATAAATTGGCAAATGAGATTTCCTATTATAGTTTCAGATTACCTCATTGAACATTAATGGCTTGAACATTCAGAAAATCCACAACTAATAAAAAATTATTCCACATTTTTCAGTAACTCTAAAACAACCATTTTTAGTTTCCAGGATGATTTTCTTTGTTTCCATTCTGGAAAGTTGACTTTTTTTTAGAACAGTTAGGCTTCCAATTTCAATTGTCACCTCATTTGTGACAGGTACTTAAAAATGTTCAGATGATAACAGAATCAAAAAGAAATGAAAAGAAATTTACACATGAGGTTCCTCTCCAAATCTCATATGTGGCAAAGCAGTAAGGCGGAAGTGAAATGATTGGGTTATAAAAGCCGTAATGCAAATAGTGAGTTAGTCCCCTGGTATGGGTTAAGTGGCAACTGAAGGTAGGTAGGGTGTGGCTGGAGGAGGTGGGTCCTGGGGGTGTGTTTTTGGGTGTATATTTTGTATCTGGAGGGGAGTATCTCTGCTTCATGCCTTGACCCTCTTCCTTCTGCCACGTTCTTTTGCCATATTGAGCCTCACCTCAAGCCCCAAGGAATGGAACCAGCCTTCTATGGACTAAGATCTCTGAAATTGTAAGTTCTGAAATAAACATTTCCTCCTAAAATTGTTCTTATCAAGTCTTTGGGTCACAGCAATGAAAAATCATAGAAAGGTGACTTCTCAAATCTGTTGAGATGACTATAGAAAAAGAGAGAGGGAAAGAAGGAAATAAAAGAATCCAGAAAGATTATGTAATCAATTCTCTCTAGGACGAGAGGAAAGTCAGTTCAGGAATTATATATTGCCCATTTGCCCCAGTCTTGGAAACATACCAGCACTTTAGCTGGGCAGTCAGTGGGAAAAGAGGCAGAAGGTGAAAACAGGACAGACCAGAGTTGAGAACAGGAACATCAGTGGAGCAAGGGACCGTGCAGCAGAGCAGGAAGATCATATCATGGGTCCCCGCATTTGGATCCATATGTTAGATATGGCAGGAAAAGAACAGCAGAAACCCTTAGGCAATGGTGAAAAACAGGTGTCTGGAATTGCCCTGGTCTGAGGCCATGTGTGGCAAGGGATTTAATCTAACTTACATTAGGGGGATCCTATTTATAGCAAAGTGATTCTGGTAAAGGATCCAACTACTGGGATAAAGGGCCTGGAAACACCAGCTGTGGTCCAGCTACTTGTGTGCTAGCCCGGCGTTGAGAGCTGAAGTGCCAGCACAGAGCAGCCGCCTTGGGAGTTGTCTGAGATGAGGCTGAACTTGGTAAACAGCCAGGGGAAAAATTCACCCCAAATAAATGGGACGAAGAAGTCAAGCACCAAGACCAAGTCCGGACCCCCAGCATTGGAAGACGTGTGAGGAATTTCTAAGCTGATCCTTAACTCTGCTATTTGTCAATTTTATTTTTCTTTTCTCAGAGCAATCAGTCTAATGTAGTCCATTATTGTTACTTGATTAATGTCTCTAAATTAGTCTCTCTAATCCTGTTCTCACATGTAATTCCCAGTACCGCTTTCCAAGGCTTGTTTGTTTCTTTGTTTGCTTGCTTGCTCTACCATCCAACTACAAACTAGACATTTCCTCTGGGATGTTCTAACATCATTTTAGACTCAACATTGTCTTCTGAAGCCAAATTCAACATCTTCCTTTTCCTTCTATTGTGCTTCTATGGTAAAATATCTGGGAGTGTATCATTTGTAAACAATAGAATCTTCTCACAGTTCTGACTCTAGAAAGTCCATGAACAAGGCTACAGCAGGTTCAGTGTCTGGTGAGAGCCCATTCCCCACAGACAGCAGTATCCTCACATGGTGACAGGGATGGAAGGGCAGAGATTCCAACCTCCTTAATGAGGCCACTAATACTATTCACGAGGGCAGAGCCTCATGACCTAATCACCTCCTAAGGGTGCCACCTCTTACTACTGTCCCTTTGGTGATTATTTCAACATATGAATTTTGGGGAATATATTCAGACCATAGCACATTTCCTTCTTCCTCTTTCCCCAGCTTCTTTGTACTGCCATCACTATCTCTATTCTCTGTCACCCAAATTTAAAACCATGTAGCTACTTTTCTGCCATTTTCTGAGAAATCCAGAGTTGCAAAGTTCTGCATTCATTCATACTCATGCATTCATTCATTCATTCAAATATTATACTGAATGAAAACTAGTGTAAAATGACATTGCAGATAGCAACCATCCTTAGAACTATATCTCCTTTTGTCTATCTCTTCTTATACTCATCTCCAAACACCCAAGATTGTCTTATGTATTCAATTATTGCAAAAACTTCCTAAAAGTCCTCTATGATTCTGACTCCTACTCTTTCTAATCCATTCATATATGCAGATTAATTCAACATATAATTTTCATGTAGGCAATACATTCTAATTGCTCCAAGAGTAATTGCCTCCCTCTCCAGACTGTGTCTCCTTAAGGGCAGGTCCACATTAAGCTATCTACCATGGTGTCCTGGAGCCTGTGTCAGTGTCTGACACATGATAACATCCAAGAAATTTTGTTTAACGACTTCTTGTAATTTTCTAATGTCTTCCTATAACTTAATGGCAGCAACCTTCTACATCTCTTCTTAACACCACAGTCCTTCACTGTCTGGCCACAATTTACTATTTAACCATATTCCTCATTTCTTTGCCAGCTACTTCTTTTGTATCCCTTGGGCTGATTTCCTCATTCTATGACAATTCCCACTGTAACATCTTTATCTCCCCTGTCATACTGCCTGAAAAGCCTCTCCCCTCTCCTTCAGAGAGCCATGACCCTATACCCACCTGTGGTGGAACTGCAACTAAAGGGAGAGGGTGGGGGAAGAAATGTGGCCACCCTGCTCCCAGCCTCCGCTGAGAAGCCTTTGCTGCCCCCTCTGTACTCTCAGTGTCAGAGAAAGGACCTTCCCTTTCTCTCCCAAAATGTTAACAACTGAATCCCAGCCCATTAGTAATGCAAATGGACTCAAAGGACAAGAAGTAAAGCCTGCCAGAGGCTACAGGGAGGTCCTACCTGATTATCAGCCACCCTTCCAACACTTAAGTTCAGCAGGGAATGCAGGGAAGGGGTCGAGAAAGCTTGCGCACTCTGATGTATGAGAGATTAGCAAAAGAACAAAAGCATTGGCCTTCTGATGCCCCAGATGACCTGCCCCTTGAGTCAGAAGGTGGGCATTTGGCAAACTTGATTTCTGCTCCTTGACACCCTTTCAAACCCCTCTTGCACTGTTACTATCTGAAACATAAAAAAAAAAAAAAAAAAAGTTCAAACAGCCATTCAGTCATACTGCCAGAAAGTTTCTGAGGTGAGAGACAACTGATTGTTCTAGACACCCTTTACCTGTGGCGCAAGGAAGCAGCAGCCACATCCTGAATATGCATCTGACCTCTGCGGTTACCACAAAGCATAAGATCAATGTAAAGAAGTTCACTACCTGACAAGCGTCGTGGGAGATTCTAGACGTAGAGAGATGAATAGGAAATGGTTCCTGGTGTCCCAGCTGCCCCAGCATCCAACATGTTCACCTACGAACTCAACAAATGCGCTGCAGGTGCTGCACTGCTACACATGTCCCTCTGGTCTCTCTGAAAACCACCTTCTATGTTTCTCTGACCTTTTCTCAAGATCCTTTCATAGACTTTTGCATTTTCCATTTCTTAATTCCCAAGGTAATCTTTTGACCTTTGCTTTCTGGTTCCTCCTTGCCTCCAGCTGCTCTAACACTAAAATCTGACTACAAAATTTCCAGGCCTCATGACAATTGTACAATAGTGCAACTGTACTTACGGATAATGAATTAGACACATACAGATGCTCAAATATGTATAATGCTTTCCATATTATAAATACATATTATAAATAATCCAAAATCTCTTGTCCAATCAGTCCCCAGTCCTCACCTTGGCAACAGAGAGATGTTGCCCATTGTGAGAGAACACAGACTTAGGCAGCAGAAAAGACAGGTCAAACATCCATTAATCAGGCAACGATTACTGACCCTTGTTCCTATGATGTGTACCACATTGGGGAGAGATTCAGGGAAGCCTGTGAAAAATATTGTGCTTTCCTCATAAAGGTCATATTCTAGCCTCACAGATAGCCATGAAACAAACAGGCACAGAATTAAGTACTTCATTAAAACAGTGATACGTGCCATAAAGGGAAATACAGGGTTCTATTTAACCAGGAAACTGTCAGGTTACTTGAATGCAAGTGTTCATATCAGAGACCCACATTTCTGCACACATCTTCTGTCTCCCCAGTAAAGTTCATCACATTTATGATGGTAATGTAGTTCATTGCTGAGCCAAGGAGTATATCATGATTTCTTTTTCATTTCTTAAACTTTCCCCCAACCCCAACATTAACTCTTTCCCCATTCTTTGGCTATATTAAATATACTGTTTTCCCATACCCTGGAACAGTTCTATAAAACATCTCTCAATTCAATTTCCTCTTGGACAAAGTAGATAACCTGTCAATTCCAATTGCCCTTGAAAGCATCCCTTGGGGAGCATCTTATACCAATAATAAAGGTAAAGCTACAGACCTGTAAATTGCTTTGCTGGTTCTTGCTTCCGAAGCCTGGGTATTACAAAAACCAACTCCATGGTGCTCAAATTCTAGAGATACTTCTCCAAATTTCTAGAAAATTTGGGAAAAAGTAAGCATTCTTCAGCAGTTTGGAGTTCATTTGGCCTTAAACCTTGTAGAATAGCTTGGCTTGCTGGCCCATGGGGCAGAACAGAGAGAATATAGAAGGCTTCATATCTAGAATATAGAATATAGAAGGCTGAATTTGAATCTTGCCTCGATCACTTATGAACTAAGAAAGATTCATCCCTGTGTCTTCTTGTTCTCCCCCTGGGTGATGGAAGCAATAATACCACTCTAAACACCAACCAGATAGCATTATACCAATTCCCTTAGCAGAGACCCAGATGCGTAATTGAATCTGAATTAGTGTTTACTGAATTGTAAAGAATGAACTTATCCCTCCTTGAGTCAGCTTTCTAGCAAAACAGGCCTGAGATGCCTTAACATTCATACAGCCCTCTTGATAATAAGAGTGAAACCGCTCAGTTCTATGGAACCAATTTGTCAGGCTTCTAAAATCATGTCTTCTAAGAATCCAATAGCAATCAAAATGATTTTAGGGGATTTGAATAGCAGGATTAGTGATGGTTTGGTCAAAGCATTATCCACTGGAAACTGGAACAGATAAGATAATTTCTTACGCTTTTTTTGAGAGTCATTTATCCAGAATTAGATATTTGGATCAAAAAGAAAAACAACTTTCTAATTTCATTCATCATCACTATCCATCAGTTTGGAATAATGATCCATAGGATAAGTATATGGGGAGTTTAATTTGCAATGCCAAAAAATAAGCTGACATTGTTTTTAATCATCTAATCATCTTTTCATTTATTATTGTCATCTTTAAGATGTATCTTCTAGGCCTACAACAAAAGTCACTATGTCTCCCTTAAACTTGCTTTGACCCTCAATATCTGAGTCTATTTGTACATGTATCAGAACATCATAATGCACCCCGTAAATATTTACGATTTTTATGTTTTTACATACAAGTTAAAAATAAATTCAATATTTTCAAACAGCAAAGTTTAAAGTGGAATGAGGCTCTTTCTAATCCTCAAATTAGACTTCTTAAAATTGAATAATAAGGTACATTCTTCTCACATTGTGTTCTGGGCCATCTTCCCTCCAACTCTACCAACAAGTCAGACAGTCCAAGCACAGCTGACCACTGTGTTTTGGGCCAGGAACTGGTCATTCTGTTTCTGGTTGGATGAAATTTGACAGAAAATCTAAGCAATTCTTATAAAACTAACAAGAAACTATCTTAAATGGAATTTAGATAAAGCTTTCCTAAAACTTATTAACAGTTAATGTAGCAGTGATTTTTTAATACACAAGGTAACAAATGTTAAATTTTATTCTTATCCTAGAAGACTGAGAAAATTCTTCTAAAATCCATACCTCTTGGTCTTCTACAAAGGTCGTTACAAAAAATAGTAACAATTTATTATGGATCTCCAACAACTTTCCAAAAGGACTTTGTCTGTAGTAATCATCTGTTATCCTGAAGTCTGCATTCTTTCGTTAGCAGAAGTGTGATGGGAAGTTGATACGACAAGGGACAGCACATGGCAGAGTAGAAGAATAATAACTCGGATTCAAGCCCTGTTTGTCCATTTGTAGTTCTGTGCTTTGGAAAAGTAATTTCACATTTCTATGCTTCAGTTACTTTATCTGCAAAAATTATAACATCTCTCCAACACAAACTCTTAAATATGTAACAGTATTTATAAGGGAAAACAACTTATGAAATATAAAATCTTTATCCTAATTTAATATCCTAAGTGTGGTATTGAGTCTAAAACAAATGTAGTCCTTATTGTACATGTGTCTATTTTCTATCTGAGAGGGGATGAATTGGGAAGATAAACTTTTTTATGTTTACTAATCCATATTAAATATACATATCAATGAGCTTTGATGGGATTCTGCCATATATTCATATAACGTATGCTGATCGAATCCTACCTCCTTTTTCCCACCCTCTTGCCCCTCCTCATTCTCTAATAATAACTCTTCCACTTTCAGGGAACAAGAACATTGAAATAAATATTTATCTCTAAATGATTTTGCAGCTTTTTGGACCATACCACTGAAGCCACACACCGTGAGCAACCTGGACTTCATGGGTGAGATCTCAGGGTCTTTGAGGGAAAGTTGGTTGCCCTTTGGCCTTGCTGCTATATTACACAAGCTATAGACAACCATACTTCTCTCCACACCCTATTTCTCTTATTTAGAACAGGAGTCACGCCTTTGTACATCGAGTGCATTCTATAATACACCTGGCATGTGCTGAATGATCTTTATTTTATGCCTCATATTTGTGTTTTGATAACTAGACAATGCTTCTCTCACCTAGTGAAGTTCTGTGATTTTTCAACTGAACTCAAGAGTAATCTGTTTTTGTTTCTGTCTCTTAGTCTTTTGATCTTGCTGTCTCTCTTTCTTTCTCTGTCTCTCTCTCTCACACACACACACACACACACACACATTTGAGTTAATCCTAAGTGTCCTAATTTAGATCCTCAGCCTTTCAGTAGCATTTTTTTTTAGAATTTTAACTCTGCTGAGCCACAATTCACAATGTGATATTCTGCCGTTTTTCCCACAACATGCTCTGAATTTTGATTGGTGTAATATCTGCACACAGACACTCACCACAAGAAAAAACTTACTCACTCCTAGAAATGGATGCCAAATCCCCAATTTAAAACATCAAACGAATAATTCTTGAAGCATTCTATTTCTCCTTCAAACCCAGAACATTTTAATTACCTTGAAATAAACAAAAAGCCTTGCAAAGCTAGCTCAAATTGTTTATCCAAAAGCTGCCATTTCTTAAGGATTCCCACCTGCCCCAAAGTGCTTCATGTCTTGAAAATTTATTTACTCTACCACCCATGTGGTAAAGAGTCCTTATTAAAGTACAGAGGTAAACTGTGCACAAATTATAAGTTCTAAACAGGCCTGAGAACTAAAAGGGAACACAGAAAGAAATAAGCAATGACCCGTTTCTTCCCTTAAGCGTGCATCAGCTGTACCCAAATGGTGAGGCTTTCTGACCATTTGTTATATATTTAATTGTGATAAAGAGCAAAGAAAAGCAAACTGATTCAAGGACTGAAGCAATACTCTCTCTACTGAACAATGTGTGCTATTGGTGTTGCACTGGATAAGCAAAACACACTTTCCATGCCAAAGGAGGAGGATGACAAGGGCAGAAGAAGCATTACACACACAGTAGCAAGGAACCAAGACCTGTAGACACAGTAGTTTCAAACATGCATCCAGCCTAGATGCAAACTAGAGTTGCCAACAAAAGAGTCTCACCTCCCACCCTGAGTGATGAGACCCTGAGTCAAGGTAGAGCCCCTGCTGCTTGGAAGCCGTTGAGCACAGGAAGCTGATCATGAAATTTCTATCAGCCAGACAAGCAGCACTGAGCGTTTAGTCCCTCTGTGTCATCCTCAACTCTCTTTAATGTGCTAGTGCACTGAGATTACATATAATTTACCCAATCCAGTTAACATGATCAAGGCCAGGAAACAATCAGGAATTTGAGTCCTTTGTATTTTCAGCAGTGAATAATGAATCATTTAAAATCTCATTTACAAAGATGAAATTTTCTCAAATGAAAGCATTCATTATCAGACTGTTTGGTATATCTCTCTTAACATTTTTTCTTCCTCATTCTTTTTATTCTCTCATTCTGGGACTCTTAAAATATATTTAGGGCTGGGCATGTAGCACTTGCCTAGCAGGAACAAAGCCCAGAGTTCAGTCCCCAGTACTGGTCACACACACTCAAATGCACAGACACTTTTAGGAGCTTCCTTAATGTCTCTCAACTGCTTTTTATATTTTAATCCTCTTTCCTTGCCTTTCTAATCATTTATTTGGTTTTATCTTTCAATCCATAATTTCCTCCTCATTCTTGTCTACCAGGTCCAAGACAATGGTAAGGCCCCCAAAGTGCCCAGGAAACACAATTTGGGAATGTGCAGGTTCAGGGATGGCTCCTGACAATGTGTATCTCTTACATTTTACACCTTGCCATATCCTCATGGTCCAGATGTCTAATCTATAGTTCACCTATCAGTTACCATTTCCATTTCAATAACTACACTTTTCACTTCCAGTTTTTATATTTTAAAACTGCCTTTTCTCAGTCCCTCTTTTACTTATAGATGATTCTCAAATATTTATTTTAACATTTGTTTTTCAAAATGTGGCATCATTTCCAGTTTCTTGCATGGAAAGTTCACAAGGTTCTTGAGTGTGCTGATAATCCTCATGTTAAAAAATTTCCTTGTGTATTTTAAGATTTTGTATTGAAACCTTATCTTGTTTGAAAGCCTTTTTATTATAGACTCCCATTCCTGTCAAGTGGTTTTAGGGCTGGTTGCCTTAGCCTGGCACTCCAGGTTTGTGTCACCAAGCCACCATCTAGCATCTTATTCCCAGCCACCACTGACAGTGCCACTCCGAGTGCTTTAATTAGGTACAACAGGGCCTGTCTCCAATCTCATATAAATACTTTTAGAACCACAATCAGGTCTAATACTGGGGTCTAATAGTGGAATTTCAATGCCTGATTTACTGTTAGAAGTTTATACACTGATCTCAGCTCTATCTGGGAAGCCCAACTCAAATGCTCTGACACTTGAGAGATGACCAATGACTTCATCACCAAATGCTCCTAGAAGCCCAGTCTCTGCTCTGCGTATGTGTGAGTGTATGCATGTTTCCCATGATTCAATTACCTAGTCTCTTTCTTCATGACTATAGGTCTTTGTTAATTAAGTTCAAGATCATTGGATATTTTCTGCTTATTTTTTAGCATATTTATATTTACAAAAAAGTAAGTTTATTTTTTTAATTTCTCCTATTAAAACCATGGAGATTGTGAATATAGTCTTTTTGCCATCTTAAAATCTGAAGGCAAATTTTAATACACAGACTTAATCACAGTTAATCTTGAATTCCAGTTTGAAAGATCTAATCTAATGTTACTCTTAGAAGCAGACCCCTGCTTCTTTCATGAAAGAAGCTTAAGGGAGCTTCATGTTTGGGCTTTCAGGGAGGCAGGACATATTGGTTTACTCTCTCCACTACATCCTCATGTGATTCCTAATAGTTTCTCTTGTTCTCTTGTTGGGCGAGTAGAGCATATTGACTTTCAGAACTGAGCAGTGTTTACCTTCTGTACTTTCATCAAGGCCATAGTATCAGTTATTGATTTTTGCACGAAAAGCCATCATAAGAGTTAATAGCTTATCTAACAAAACAAATACTCCTCTATAAACTGAATTTATAAGATGATGATGAAAAAAAGTCAAAGATCAAAAACAGAAAGATACACTGTGCTTATGGATTGGAAGATTCAATGCAATCAACAGGTACCCAAACTCCTCTGTAGATTTAATGCACATCCTATCAAAATCTTAGCAAGAGTTTTTGAAGGCATAAAAAAACTTATTCTAAAATTTATGGGATGAAAAGGGGAGTAGAATGGCTAAAGAAATTTTGAAAAACATGATAATTAGGTGGGTGTAATCTTTGTATCTGATATGAGGACTTACTATATAGCTATAGTAATCGAAATTGTGTGGTTATGTTGAAATAATAGACACATAGATCAGAATAGAAAAAGCTGAAATAAACCCAAAGTGATTTTTTTTCTCAGTGGTCCAAATGCAATTCAATGGAAGGTTGATAATCCTTCCAACAGATTACACAGGAACAAAAGTTCCTAAAAATATTATGTACATTGCCATAACACTTATGAACGACAAATAAACTTCAACAGAAATCTCACACTGGGTACAAAAATGAATTCAAAAGGGATCATAATTTTAAAATGTAAAATACAAACAATAGAACATAAATGTGAATGTAAACACAGAACTATAAAATTTATAGAGAGAAACAGAATAAAATCTTAAGGAACTAGGGTCAGGTAAAGAGCTCTCAGACATAACACCAAAAACACTGTCCATAAAAGAAATATTGAACTTATTCAAAATTTAAAACATCTAATGTGGGGGGAAATAACTTTTAAAATTTGACCTGCAAAAGATTTTGTTCCAAGGATAGAAAGATAAACTAAAGACTTGGAGAAAATATTTGCAAACCATATGTGACAAAAAATAAACTAATGTGTAGAACAAACCTGGTACATCTATACAAATGAATGCTACTGAATGAAAAAGAAACAGAACCCCCATTCCTGAAACAACATTGATGCACCTCAAAATGGTGCACATGCACAACATTCTTGAAATTACAAACAGTTTAATGATTGCCAGGGCACAGGGACAGGAGTGTGATGTGCATAGGTACAAATACAAAATAGCAAGATATTCTTCTGTAGGGAAAGATTCTTTACACAACTTTATAAATGGGATAACACTGCATAGACAGACAGACACACAGACACACACACACACACATAGACACACATGCATGCATGCAAGCACACATACAAATGCAAATTTATAGTCTAATTAACAGTAACATACTCATGCCAATTTCCTATTCTTGAAATTGAATTCCAGTTATCTAAATTCCATTTCTAGGGGAATGTAGGTGAAGTGTTCATGGGACTCTATATTACCTCTACAGTTTCTATGAATCACAATAAAAAGTATTTTTTAATATTTTTAAAATCAGCAGTTTAAAGCAGCCATCATTTATTTACCACACAATTATGACAAGTTCGCAATTTGGTTTGGGATCACCTGAGCAGTTCTTCAGCCACTCTCAGCTGTGCTGACTCAGGCTTTGTCAGTGAGCAGCTGGTCAGCTTGGTTTCTCTTTCTGGGGCTTGGATGGTCACGGCAACAGGGTAAAAACTAAACCTCATATCTCCCCTATTAAGCAGGCCAGAGACAGCTTGATCACATGTGGCAGTTACAGAGCTTCAAAGTAGCAAGAAAGTAAGGTCCAATGTGCAATCTTTTCCCAAGTCTCCATCTGCATCCAGTTGCTACAGTCCTATCTGACAAAGCAAATCACATGGACAAACCAAACTCAAAAAATGGGGAAACAGACTCCAGCTATAGTGAGAAGAGTTGAAAAGTATTGTGGCTATTGGTTTTCAACTTACCATCACCGCATTACACCTCTGAGTTATGGAAAGAAAAATTGACTTGGAGGTTCATGACTTCTGTCTCCAATTTGCCATAGATCATTTCCCATACATTCCCAGTCCTGAATAATAGTAAAGACATGGAAAAGAAAAAGAATAGAAATGTCTTTTGTTGTTGTTGTTGTTCAACATGGTCTTACATATTGGAGAGAATCGTTAAATATTCATGCATACATAGGCATTAACAAAGTTAAGGCCAGGATCTCCCTGCTTCGTCCACTCCCACTCTCATGTCTCCTCTGCAGTACCCCCATGCTATAGACAGAAATGAGCATACACATGTATATTAATTTTTGAGATTTCTGAGTTTCTCTGCCTGCCTGTGTATGGTTTGGCTTCTCATAGGAGTTGAATGTTGCCATCTATATTGATGACCCTCTTTTCCTTCCCTCTCCTCCCTGCCTCCTTCCCTTCTCCCCTCACCTTCATAGTTATAGTTCCCCCAGCTTATGTGAAATTTCAACTTTGGTGGGTTTACAGAAAAATTTTCTTAAAGTATGCACAAGATGGTAGCAGAAAATTTTCCATCCTCAGAGACTTATTCAATAACTCAAAAGGCTGAAGACTAAATTGGTCTAGGTCAGGGCTAATCAATGGAAGGCTACAGAAAAGGATGAAATTAGACTAAAGGTTCATTGAAGGGTAAGACTATGTCCTGGATTCCCTCAAAAGCCATAGGAATCATTGATTTGATGATTCATCCAACACTCTTTCACTATGATTAGTAAGACAGGAATATATGCTCAGTCCCAATGTCCCTGCACCAGGTAACTCGCACATGGCATTGGTGGGGTATAATTAGGTCAAGGAATGCGAAACTTTTCTAGGCTTGGAATATTATTTGGTCTTTTCTTATTTTACACTTCTCAATCATATCATAATATCAAACTATTCGTTGGTGTAACTATTGTGCTTGTGTAAAGCTTGGAAAATAATTGTTTGGCTTAAATACTATTAAGGTCTTCAACTTATGCCCAGAACCTAGAGATCTGGCAAGACTCCAGCAGGCAATAAATCTGGGACATTTGCCCTTGGGTTTTCAGGTTTGGGCCAGAATTTAAGTTCACCTTATATGAAATAGAACTAATTCTCCATCCTACTTGCATCCACAAATAGGGAACAATTTCTGGTCATGATGTGTCCTACTTATCAAACTAATTTCCTTTTCCCTGGGAACTGTGAAAATGTTTACACCCAAGTAAGAGTCAGTTTTATTCGTTGGATAAGAGGTTGGCCCAAGAATCTTCAAGAAATAACTTCACTTTGAAAAAATAATACCTATTACCCAGAGTTTCAAAAACTGCAAGAGTGTTCTGAGGCTACAGAGTAAGGACCACACTGACTACAACAGAAAGAACCAACAAAGATGGCTCTTTCAGGGTGGGGGAGAAGTCTCTGAACAGCCCAGCTGCACAGCAGTCTCTTGGGCCTTCCAATCATGACAGAATAAATGACACTGATCTAAATAAATGACACTGTGTGTGTGAATGCCTTTCTTGTGAGTTCCATGTCAGGTGGGTGCCAATGTTTAAATGAAGGGCAGAAATCTACTAACATGGGGATAATATTCTACTTCAGCCTAATAATTTGAGATTTCATCAAAGGATTGGTATTCTAAGCAGAAAAAAAATTTCATATTTAAAACAGTACATATGAAATCCTCTGGAAAATGGAATTGATCTAAAATACTTCATTATAATATTCATAGGCTCTGCATTTGCCAAAACTATCCCTGATTCTGGGCCTTTTCATATTTTATCATCCAAGTATATTCTTTTTATTAGATGTATATAGAGATACAATTGAGGGGGAAACATTATCAAACCATCAGTAACCAATGTATATATACTTAGTTATCCAGGGGTAATGCCAAAAAATGGATGCCCAGCTTGAGTTTCCCCTGTTGCTGTTTCCCCCAGAACTCTTGTGTTAAATGGGTATCTCATGGAGGAATGACATCTGCTTCTGAGATGTCATATTCCCACTCTCTAGTCTCCTAGGAGTTCTTCATACACCTTCCCCCTCCTCATCCCCCTCCCTACGCCTCCAAGTAACCTAGGGAGCCATCCCCCTATTGCATTGAGAATCATACAATTTGAAGTTATTGTTAGCTTAGCCGTCTAACCTACTGCTTCCCCATGTATTCTAGCTTCCACAGATGAGAGATAACATTCGGGCCTTCAGTCTCTGAGACTGGAATAATTCACTGAGCATAATTCTTTCCATCTCCATCCATTTGGCTGCAAAAGCCATAATATCATCTTCTCTAATGGCCAAATAGAATTCCACTGTATATAAGTACCAAAGTTTTTGTATCCACTCATCGAGTGAGGGACATCTGGGTTGATTCCATAGTCTAGCTATAATAAATTAAGCTACTATAAACATTGTTGAAGCCATATCACTATAATATGCTGATTATAACTCTTTGGGGAAAATACCCAGGAGAGGGATAGCTGGA
>PVKS010037148.1:0-18833 GCA_004027875.1 Aplodontia rufa | reverse complement strand
TAAATATTCTGGATATTGCAATTATTTCCAGGAGTGCCCCCCCCCAATTACCCTCCCTTATCCCTCCCTTCCCTTTCCCTTTATAACTCTAAAAAAAGATATTAGATTATAAAGCATTACATCTTATCTGGATTTAACTCATGTTACTAGACCAACTTTCTCATTGTCCAGGGTCTAGTCCCCACCTCCACAGATGAGTTTGTTTTTAAGAAAAGCAGAAGGGGAAGTTGCTATTGCCTTGTGCTCCAAACTTCTTGAATGGCTGTTTTGCTTCTGTTTTTGTTTTTCTTTTTCTGATTGTATCAGCTGCGGACATCTGACCTTAGATTCTTCAGCCTTTGAATGTGGACTTGTGCCATTCACTCTATGAGGGTCTTCTAAGCCCTTATTCTTGAACCATAGATGCTTCATTGCACTCAATGAATTGAAAAGATTCCAGCTCCTTGGACTGGGATGTTACTGGTTTCCCAATTTTGCCAATATGCAGGCAGCAGTTTTTGGACTCTTCATTCCACAATCATGTGAATCAATCTAATAAGTTCCCTTTTATATGCATATTTATATATTATTGATTTCATTTATCTTAAGGACCTTGAATAATACAGGCATATATTCAGCAAAATAATTTGAAATAAAAATAATAACATAAATTTAAGACCCATCCACTACAAAGTAAAAAGCAAAGGTGAAAATAAAATGCAAAAATTATGGAAAGAAATGGGAAAACAGTTACTATTCAGTGACCATAAGATTCATTTTATTAAAATTATGATAATAAACATGGATCAGCAGATTCAACATTATTAGGTACAAATCCTAAGGTCATTTTGTGGAAACTGACCAACTGTGATCACAAGGAAACACAAAATCAAACAATACATCATTTTTGAAGTATGAATTTGCGTGTCTTTTACTGAAAATGTACAATGCAAGCAAAACTATATTGTATGAGATATTGAATTTGGTAAATGTTTTCAAGATTCCTCATGAGCAGTGACCCCCATGCCTGAATTGTGAGGGTCTGTGTAAAACTAGAAAAGGCTGGAACTGACTTTGTCACCACAGATTACATACTCAACATGAGAAAAATCAAATTCCTTTCATGATAACTTCCTTCAGCCTCCGAAATTTTCTGCATCTTTCCTACCATAGATGCATTTCACCCATGTGTATCCCTATGGATATCAGTTATTGAATTTCAAGTATATTCCTAACCCTCCTGCAGATGCATTACTAGGGAACAAATCCATTCCAAGCCCTATGTGAGTGGACAAAAAGACTCATCCTGTTCCTCAAATAAGCTGAAGTATAAAGTGTTTTCTGCATTACAGTTTTGATTTATTGGTGGGAGGTGGAAATTTCCAGGGAGTCATGCAATGACCCTCTATCCTCACCCTCAGCTCTACTGAGTTTTCTCCACGTGCCCCTTGGCTTAGGTTTTGATATTCTTTCTCTGCATATAAGGATACTTTTCCTCTGTAGAAAATATGTGAAAGATGGCTCCAGAAATCTAGTAGTGGATGGTGATGTCCACATCACCATCATGTGGGAAGCATTCTCTAGGAACTGTTACTTTAGATATCCTGTAAGATTCCTGAGGAAAAGCATGCCTGATAACGGAGACCACACATTTTCAGCCTCAAGGATTTCACTGAGCCCCTTCTGGCAGGACTGATACCAGCAGGAACCTGAGGTGTCTGGTAGGTAGGGCTGCTCCAGGCCAGGAACCTCCCTTGGTAGGTCCTGAGCAGGGCTGCTCTGAATGGTGGTCCTGCAGGTGGTGTCCTGCACACCTTCAGTCAGGACTCAAACAGGCCCCAACTGGAACCTAGGGAGTCAGGAAGACAGGGCTGCTCCTGCTCCTGTTGGGGAACCTCCCGTGGTTGGTCCTGAGCAAGGCTGCTCCTGACGAGGGTCCTTGTAGTGGTGTCTTCTGTCTCCTGCCTTTTGATGAGGGCAGTCATTGCTATAATTTTACCTCTTAAGAATGTTTTCCAGGACTGGAGCAGTGGCTTGGCAGTTACTGCACTTGGCCAGCATGTGTGAGTACACAGGTTCAAACCCCAGCACTCACGTACATAACTGTCAGAGCAGTGAAAAACTGAATAAAAATTGATTCTCTCTCTCTCACCGTCCTTTTTCTTTAAAAAATAAATGCTTTCTGATTGTCCCAGGCATTTTGATATGTTGTGTCATCATTCTTATTTATTTCTAAGTATTTCTTGACTTCTATTCTCATTTCATCTTTGATCCATTCTTCATTTAAGAGGGTAATATCCAATCCCCAAGTATTTATGTACTTTCTATTGTTTTTCTTGCTGTTAATTGCTATGATCGTACTGTTATGGTGTGACAGGATACATGTATATATATATATATCAGTATAACTTTTTCTTATAAAGTATAAAATTGCAGTTACAATGCATATTTTCTTGTTGATTCATTAAGCTCATGTTTTATTTCATAAAAGCAGAGTATGTGCAACCTTTTTGAACTTACATCAGTCACTCTTTTTATTCAGAGTTATATAATAAAGAGCTTTAATGTGTTTAAAAGTATCTTGTTAGATAATTAAAGTCACTAATCTACATGACAGCCAATTCTAACTTTTATTTTATCTTCAGTCACATTAAAAACTCTAAATGATCTTTTGGTCAATGTGCTGTTTAACTGTTCTTATTTCAGGAATGGCTGACTTTCAATGATGTGGCCATTGATTTCTCTGAAAAGGAATGGGAATGCCTGGAAGCCTTCTCAGAGGAACTTATATAGAGATGTGATGTTAGAGAACTACAGAAATCTGGTTTTCGTGGGTGAGCTAATTCCTAATTCATTATCAGTGTTAAATTTCCTTCCCTTATAGAGTATGCTTTGAGGACTTCTCTGTAAAAAATAAATTTCAGATTGTTGCTTGCTTTTGTTTTTTATTTTTTTTTCTAAGAAAGAGAGATGGTGAGAGAGAAAGAGAATCAATTTTACTTAGTTTTTAATTGCTCCAACACTTAGTTGTATATGTCGTATTGGGGTTTGAACCCAGGTCTTCATGTATACCAGGCTGTGTGATAACACTGAGCCACTGTTCTAGCCCCAGGTTCTTGCTTTCAAGAAGAGAGATTGGACTTTTTTTGTTGTTTGTTTGTTTGTTTAAGACAGGAAAATGTTAGTGACAGTTCTTTTAATCATTAATCTCTGCCTTTCTTGGGTTGATATATATCCTTTACTATAGATAAGTGGTACTTAGAGAAATTCAATGATATAAAACATACCTACACATAGCAGAGAAAACAGATGAAAGGTCCAAAAGTTAAGGAGAAAGCCAAACTTCAAAATGTCGATTGAGAAGTTATCCAGCAGAAAAGATTTTTTAGGAGCTTAGGTTTGTTTCTCTTGCTCTCATAGAAGTACATGTGCTGCTTATGTTTATCATGCTGCCAAATTCTTTGAGGTCACCACTATTCAGTTCAGCATCTATTGATGATCATTAGTAGTGTATAAATTTTAAAATTTTATAAAACACATTAAAACAGTTGACTTTTAAAAATAAAGGGTTAATGAGATTTGTAAAGTGCTTATACTAATGTCTGACATATAGAAATTGCTCAATAAATGACAGTAGTTGAAAAAAAATTCTTTCAGATCTCTTGTTGTTCTTCCAGTGATGTCCTAGTATATTCAAATTCACAATCCACACACTCCCCTTTGCTTGGGAGGGTCAGATTGGTCTGACAGTTCTTCATTTATTTGTGGGTCAGAAATATGTGCACATTTCTGGAGAATTCTAGTTCAAACCATAAAGCAGTTTCTCTCATAGTATTTATATACTAATTCATTATAATTCCCTTATCATAACTCTTTTCATTTTTTTATTTGTGCATTATGATTGTACATAGTACTGGGATTTGTTGTCACATATGCATAGATGCAAACAATAGAGGAATATGTTTCTGCAGCATCCTCCCCTGCACTCTCCCACCTGCCTCCTTTTATTCCCTAGTCCCTTTTCTTCTCTCTCTGGGCTATATATTTATTGTACTATATCCAATTACAGTGACGTAATTCTTATACCTATGAAGAACATTTATTTCATATATGTGAAAATAGTAAATAAACTCACATACTTATAAGGCTTCAGTGTACCTTTTTTTAACTCAGTTCCAGCATTTCCCCTTCCCCTCTCTTCCTCCCACCACCTATTCTTTTTAGGTCTATCTGACAACAGAAGAAAACATTAACACTTGTGTAAAACTGTGCAGTAGAGGTCTTTGATTTCCCCTTGTAAGGTTGATTCCCAAGTATTTTATTCTTTTCGAAGATATTGTGAATGTGACTGATTTCCTGATTTCTTCATCAGTCCTGTTATTATTAGTGTATAGGAAAGCTGTTGATTTATGAGTGTTAATCTTGTAGGCTGCTACTTTGCTAAATCTGCTTATAAGTTCAAGCAGTTAACTAATGGTGTTTTTTGGATCTTCCAGATACAGGATCATGTCATCAGCAAAAAGGGAGAGTTATCCCTTTGATTTTTTTTCTCTTGCCTAATTGCTCCAGCTAGGGTCTCAAGAACAATATTGAATAAAAGTGGTGAGAGCGGACAGCCTTGTCTTTTTTCTGATTTTAGTGGAAATGCTTTCAGCTTTTCTCCATTTAGTTTTATACTAGCTGAGGGTTTAGTATATATAGCCTTTACAAAGGTCAGAAGTGATTCTTTGATCCTTATCTTCTCTAGAGTGTTGAGCATAAAAGGATGCTGGATTTGTCAAAGGCCTTTTCTGCATCAATTGATATGATGGAAGGATGTCCCATGCTCTTGGTTAGGTAGAATAAATATGTAACAAAAATGTGCATTCTACCAAAAGCTTTATATAGATTTAATGCTATCCCTATTAAGATACCTATGTCGTTCTTTACAGACATAGAAAAAGCAATTCTCAAATTCACCTAGAATTGCCAAAACATTAGTAAGCAAGAAAGACGAAACAGGCAGTTTTGCCATACCAGATTTAAAACTATATTATAGAGCTGTAGTAACAAAGACAGCATGGTACTGGTAACAGATAGGAATGAAGACCAATGGAATAGAAGACCCCGAAACAAACCCACAAATCTTTAAATATCTAATTTTTGACAAAGGGGACAAAATATTACATGGAGAAGAGACACCCTTTTCAACAAATGGTGCAGCCACTTGCAGAAAGTTGAAATTAGACCCATATCTTTCTACTTGCATGAGAATCAAATCAAAATGGATCAAGGAACTGGAATTAAACCAGCTACCTTGCAACTGATGGAAGACAAATTAGGTCCAGCACTTCAACATTTGGAAGTAGGCAAAGACTTTCTCAACTTGTCTCCTAAGGTAAAGGAAATAAAGTCAAAAATCAGAAATTGGGATGTTATACAGCTAAAAGTGTTTGCACCACCAAGGAAATAATCAAGAGTCAAGAGGTTTCTTACAGAAATGGAGAGAATCATGGGCTGTGATTCCTCTGACAGGGGCCTCATATCCAGAATCCACAAAATCCTCAAGAATTTCAACTACAAAAACACTAACACCTCAATCAATAAATGGGCCAAAGAGCTAAGTAGAAACTTCTCAACAGAGGACATTGCTCAAGCCAGTGAATACATGAGAAAGTGCTCTAAATCACTAGTAATCAGAGAAATGCAAATGAAAACTACATTAACATCACCTTATGCCAGTCAGATTGGCAAAAATGAAGAAAATAATAACAGATTCTGGAGGGGTTGTGGAGAGATAGGTAACACTAACACACTGTTGGTGGAACTGCAGACTGGTACAGCCCCTCTGGAAAGCAGTGTGGAGAATCCTCAAAAAACTAGGGATGAGCCCACCACATGATCCTACTATTCCTCTCCTGAGTATTTTTCCAGAGGTTTTAGAATCAGCACATTACCACAACACAGCCATATCTATGTTCATAGCAGCTCCATTTACAATAGCTAAATTATGGAAACAACCCAGATGTCCCTTGGTGGATAAATGGATCCAAAAACTGTGGTACATATATACCATGGAATTTTACACAACAATTAGAAATAATGATATTGCAGGCTTTGAAGGTAAAGGGATGGCTATGGAAGAAATCATGCTGAGTGCAATCAGCAAAACCCAGAGAACCAAGGGTCGAATGTCTTCACTCATCTGTGGAGGCTGGAGCTAGACCCTGGCCATTGGAGAAAGGAGGTTTAGTATCATGTTTCAAATCCGGATAAAGTGTTATGTCATACAACCTAATAAATTTTTAGAGATGTTTTGGAAAGGGGAGGGGAGGGATAAGGGTAGATAATTGGGGGGGCTCAGGGGGGTAAATCTAATTTTCAGAATATATATATTTTTCTTTAAAAAAGAATATATGCATATCACATTGTTTATGCATTTATGATTGTATAATAATTCAATTTCTTAATAAAAAATAAGAAAAATCCTGCAGTATAAGTTATTCTACTTCAATCCCCTGTATCCCCTCAACCTCCTCCTTTCTCTTCTTTCTACTGGTCTGTTATTTACTAAATAGCATTTTTAGTGAATTGTTGATACATATATTGATGAGATTCATTATGATATGTTCATATACGAACATGAGCAAACTGAGTATGATTCCTTCCATCAACTTTTCCTATTTCATTCTTTCTTTCTCCATTTCCTTCCCCTTTGACTATCCCTCTGTTATTTTTCCTTATGTTGGGTTAGCTTGCACATTTCCTAGAAAACATTCGACCTTTAGTTTTTTCAGTCTGGCTTATTTCTCTTACCATAATATCCTCCAGTTCCAAACATTTGCCAGTAAATAACGATATCATTTTTTCTTGCAGCTGAGTAATACTCCATCTTGTGTATATGCTGTGTTTTCTTTATCCATTCATTAGTTCATTGGCCTCTTGGTTGATTCCATCACTTTGCTGTTGTAAATTGAGCTGCCATGAACATTAATGTGGCTGCATTGTTGTAGTATGCTGATTTTACCTCCTTTAGATATATACCAAGGAATGGAATGGACATCTGGATCAAATGTTGGATACATTTTTAGTTTGTTCCGGACTCCCCAAACTGCTTTCCAGAGTGGATATAGTGGTTTGCAGTCCCACCAACAATGCAGAGGTGTACTCTTTTCCCCACATCCCTGCCTATGTTTGTTCTTCATATTCTTGATTATTGCCATTCTAACTGGAATGGTGAAATCTCAGTGTAGTTTTAATTTGCATTTCTCTAATTTTTAGAGATATTGAGCCTTTTTCTAAGGAGACAGGGAGAGAGAATCAATTTAATTCATTTTTTCATCTGTCCTTTTTTCTCGAACATGTAGTTGTGTATGTAGTGCTGGGGTTCGAACCCAGGTCCTAGTGCATGCAAGGCAAGTGCTACAAGCACTGAGCCACTGCTCCAGCCTCATAGTGAGATATTTTTCATGTTTTTGTTGACAATTAGATTTCTTCATTTGAGAAGTGTCTGTTTAGTTCTTTTGCCCATTTATTGATTGTGTTGTTTTTGGTGTTACGTTTTTTAGGTACTGTGTATATCCTGGATATTAATGAGATATAGGAGGCCAAGAGGTTTTCCCATTCTGTATGTTCTCTCTTTATACTCTTAGTAGATTCTTATTCTGAGAAAGCTTTTCAATTTGATGTCTTCCCGTTTTTTGATGTTTCCCCCCTTTTTACGTCAAGTGCTTTGGGGATCTTGTTTAGGAAATCAATTCCTAAGCCAGGGTGTTGGAGTGTTGCGCCTGCCTTTTCTACTGGTAGGTGCAGTCTAATTCCGAGGTCTTTGATCCATGTTGAGCTTAGTTTTGTGCCGGGCGAGAGATAGAGATTGAAATTCTTTTTACTACATAAGGATTTCCAGTTTTCCAAGCACCGTTAGTAAAGAGAGACTGAATTTTCACTAATTTATGTTTTGGCTCCTTTGTTGCATATGACTTATCTGTCTGTAATTATGCAGGTTAGTTTTGGTGTTTTCTTTCTATTCCCTTGGTCTCTATGTCTGTATTAGTGCCAGTACATGTCATTTTTGTTATCATAGCTCTTGGTACAATTTGAAGTCTGGCATTGCGATTTCTCCAACTTGACTTTTCTCACTAATGTTTGCTTTGGCTATTCTGGGTCTCATATTTTTCCAAATGACTTTCATGACTGCCTTTTCTAATTCTGTGAAGAAAGTCATTGGAAGTTTGATGGGATTTGCTTTAAATCTGCATAGTACTTTTGGTAACATGACCATTTTGATATGAATTCTCCCCATCCAAAAACCTGAAAGATTTTTCCATCTTCTAAGTCTTCTTCAATTTATTTCTTTAGTGTTCTATAGTTTTAATTTGTGGAGAACTCTCGCCTCTTTTGTTATATTATTTTCCAAGTATTTTTTAAAGCAATTGTCAATGTAGTAGTTTTTCTAATTTTTTTCTCCGTACATTCATTAATGGAATAAAGGAATGCAATTGATTTGTGAATGTTGCTTTTGTATCCTGCTCCTTGCTGAATTCATTTATGAACTATATGTCGTCTGTTGAAGGGTTTTTTTTTTAATCTTCTAAATGTCATCAGCCAACAGTGATTGTTTGAACTCTTCTTTGCCACTTTATATCACTTTATTTATCTTCCCCTTGACTAATTGCTCTTGCCAGAGTTTCAAGGACTGTGTTGAACAGGAGTGGTGAAAGCGGACATCCTGTTCTAGTTCATGTTTTTACTGGAAATGCTTTCTATTTTTCTCCATTCAGAATAATGTTGGCCCTAGGTTTATCATAAATGACCTTTACTACGCTGAGCTAAGTTCCTTCTATTCCTGTTTTTTTCCTAAAATTTTAACTATGAATGGGTGTTTTGCCTTGTCAAATTTTTTCTGCATCTATTGAACTTACCATGTGATTTTTGTTTTAAAGTCTACTCATGTGGTGAATTATATTTATTGACTTCTGAATGTTATACAAACCTTGCATCCCTGAGATGAATCCCACTTGGTCATGGTGTACTGTCTTTTTAATGTTTTTTTCTATGTGGTTTGCCTATATTTTACTAAGGATTTTGCATCTATGTTCATTAAGGAGATTGGTGTATAGTTTGTTTTTTTCTGGATTTGTCTTTGTCAGGTTTTGGTATCAAGATGATACTAGCTTTTTAGAGTGTATGGTAGAGTTCTCTCCTTTTCTGTTTCATTGAATAATTTGAGGAGGATTGTTATTGGTTTTTTAAAGATCTTGTGGAACTCAGCTGAGAATCCATCTGGTCCTGGGCTTTTCTTTGTTGGAAGTCTTGATTGCTGCTTCTATTTGATTACTAATAATTGGTCTGTTTATGTTTTCTCTTCTGGTTCATATTTCTCTAGGAATATGTCCATATTTTCAAAGTCTATAGCTTATTATCTTCAATGAGTGTTTAGATTTCAATTATATTTCCTTTTTCAAGCTAGATTTTCAAAATTAAGAGATTTGTCTCTCTCGTGTTCCTGATGGTGTATCAATTTGTTTATCCTTTTAAAAAACCATCTTCTTTTTTCATTGATTTTTTTTGTATTTTCTTGATTTCAATCTCATTAGTTTCAGATCTTGATTTAAATTATTTCCTATCTTCTACTGATTTTGGTGTTGAATTGTTTTTCTTTATCTAGGGCCTTGAGTTGAAGTGCTAATTTATTGATTTTGTGTATTTCTAGTCTTTTGATGAATGATCTTAATGCTGTAAATTTTTCTCTTAGAACTGCCTTCATGCTGTCCCTTAGATTGGGATGCGTTGTATCATGTTTTTGTTTGTCTTAATTTCTCTCCTGATGTCTTCTGTTTTCGATTCACTATTCATGAGTGTATTTTTTAATCTCCAGGTTTTGAAGAGTTTGCTATTTTTTATCTTACTGCTAATTTGTAGCTTCATTCCATTATTAGTTGATTGGATATGGGGTATAAATTCTATCTTTTTGTATTTGCTAAGATTTGCTTTGTGTCCTAGAATATGATATATTTTAGAGAATGTTCCATATTCCACTGAAAATACAGTATATTCTCGTATGGATGGGTGAAATATTCTCAAAATGTCTTTTAAGTCCAAACTGATAAGTATATGGTTTAATTCTGTAGCATCTTTACTTATGTTTTGTTTAGATGACCGATCCCTTGATAAAAAAGTTCCCTGGACAAATTGTATTGTGTTCAGTTTGGTTCTTGAATTTGAGAAGTGTCTGTTTTATGCGTATTGATGCTGCATTGTTTAGGGCACATATATATTTATGATGGTTATGTCCTGTTGCCCTATGATTCCCTTGAGTAGTATGAAGTAACCTCTTTGTCTCTTCTGATTGATTTTGTCTTGAAGTCCAACTTATCAGAGAATTGCAACACTGGCTTGTTTACGTGAGGTATGTATCCCAATTACTTCACCTTCAGCCTGTGTATGTTTATGCCTGTGAGGCGTGCCTCTGGCATGCAGCATGTTGTTGGGTCTTGTTTTTTACTCCAATCTGCCAACCTCTGTCTTTTGGTTGAAGAGTTTAGACCATTTACTAAGGTTTTTATTTCATCATCAAATTTGAAGCTTAATTTTGCTAGGTAGAGTACTCTTGTTTGGCACCCCTTTTCTTTCAGAGCTTGGTATATATTTTTCCATTCTCTTATTTTTTTAGTGTCTGGTTTGAGAAGTCAGTTGTGATGTGAATTGGTTTTCGTCTAAGCATGATTTGTGTCTTTTCTCTTGCAGGTTTTAGGATTTTCTCCTTGATCCATGTATTAGCATTTTCATAATAATGTGCCATGGGATGGATTTATTGTGATTTTGTATATTTTTAGCTCTCTATGCTTTTTCCACTCTATAAGTTTCCATTTCATTCTTGGTTTTGAAAAAAATTTAAAGTTATTTCATTGAAATATCTTGCAGACCATTAGTTTGTGCCTCCATGTTTTCTCCACCTATACAACTCTCAGATTTGGTCTCTTGATATTTTCCCAGATTTCTTTAATATTCTGTTTGTGATCTTTTAACATCTTTTTGCTATGGTCTACTGTATTTCAAGATTACTTACTTTTTGAGACTGTACAATCTTTCTTCCAAGTGGTTTAATTTATTGGTGATGTTTCCATTGAATATTTAATTTGTTTTATTGTTTCCACTGAATATTTAATTTGTTTTATTGAGTCCTTTGTTTTGAGAATTTCTATGTGATTCTTTTGGAGGATCTCTATTGAAGTGGTTTTCCACTTTCTATATTTGTTCTTTGTATTCTTTTCTTACTTCATCTTTTAGCTTGTGGAATGATTTATGCATGAATTTGCTAAAATAGTTCTCTGACATTACTTCCACTGTGCTGTCATTGACATGTGTTATTGAGGCATTATCGGTATTTGGGGCTGCTTGGTTCCCTTGTTTATTCTTATTTTTTCCACATTTACCCATCTTTCAGTATTTTTCTGTTTTCTTGTTTCAAGTGAAGATTTCCTTTGTGAGCTTCTTCTTTTCCTTATGGACCTTGGGTTAGGTGGATTTCTGGATAGTACTGTTTTAACCTCTGCTGTCCATAATACCAGTCCCTCTTTAAGAGAAGCTATTGAACCTATTTACTATAGTCTCTTGTAAGCCAACTCATGTTCTAGTCAACCTTGTGAAAAACAATACTTTGGTGCAATTGTTCTCTTCGATTCCTAAATTTTGGTGAAATACCTATAATAAAAATGCTGGCACCAATTAAGTAAATGATTAGTAGTTTAGTTAGTAACCTCAATATTACCTTAAGTTGGTACTAGATGGAGCATGGGAGGAAGATTGGTTAAGGTGAAGAGGTAAAGTGGAGGGAAGGCAGAAAGAGAGTGAGTGAGAGAATGAAATGGAGAGAGAGCCTAAGGTCTATAATGACTAGAGAGAGACAGACAGACAAAGAATAGAGAGAGGTGATATATTTGAATTTACCCAACACAAATGGATGTAAAGAAGATCGCTAGGTAGCTTAGTTGCATCTGTTAAGGCTGGTGTCCATCCCTTTCCTCTGGGAGTTCCACCAGTTCTAGATCTGCTTCTCTTTTGTTTGGTGCTCTGATGCTGGTTGTTGTCCAAGGCCTCTGGTAGTGCCTTTCTCTTCTTTTAGGGATCCGTAATTGGAGGAGTCATCTTCTAGACTGAGAAACTGTGGACTTTGTCTCAGTCCAGTGGGTACACAGGTGTTAACAGTAGAGAACTGGTGAATTCAGAATAAAGTTGGCCACTGTGTCCAGTGGGTGAGTGGAGATTTGCTCTGGGGACAAGCAACCCAAGTGTCTGCTGAGTGGAACTTTGCACCCCTTGGTATTTTCCTGGGAAATGAACAGACTCAGTGAGCTTTGTCCCTTTGTTTGTGGAGCACAGGAGTGATATGGGCTTCAGCAATCCACTATTAATGGTGGTCTCTGTAGAAATTCTCTCCAGCTTAATTCCCAGAAGCCTTCTCTACAGTCACATGGGAATATTGTGACTGTTGCTATGTTTGTTCACTGAGGTGACTAGCATGCTGCTGTGAAATGGCTGCAGCCCTGACCCAGCTCTCCCCTCAGGATTTGGCTTCAAACTGACCAGAGTGTTTTTTAAGTAAAACGCTCCCTGTTTCCCCTTTTACCATCACATTGTAAGTTATGAGTGCCCTTCTAACCCTCATGTGTGTGTGTGTGAGAGAGATTGAGCTCAAGAATTCTTTGTTCGACTGCCCCATCTCTCTGTTGTCCCCTCCCCACACAAATCAATTGTTCCAAGGTTGGCAGGCAGACCCTCAGAGCTCTCTCTTTATGTACAATAACACTTGAGTTTCTCTGAAATGTTCTATCATATAATGAACATCAAAATTCAGGATGACTGTTCTTTTTGGATATATAGTCGCAAATGCCATGCAGTGTAACTCTAGCAAATCTCCATCTCAGAAAGCAAAAAACATTTTTTGCATATAAACAAGTTCATTTCTTTCTCCTCCTATCAAACACCATCCATTCCCATTCCTGTTCAGAAATGTTTTTTTTTTCTTTGTTTTTTAGTTTAGGTATCAGTAGAGTTCTACAGTATGCCTTTTTGTTAGCCATTTATAAGCAACACAAGATGCCTTTTCTGTTTATTTCAGTTAGCATAATTACGATTTATCCTTATCATTGATTTCACACAATTTATTAACTTTATAACTTGAAAAATATTCTAATTTTTGTATTCCAAATTACCTCCTGCACTCATTTCACGGGGTATTTGGTTTGCTTCCAACGAAGGCTCTGTTGGATAATATTTTAAGTAACATTGGTGTGCAAATATCATAGTCTGCCACAGATGTAACGGCTTGTTACCACACTCACTCAGGATTCCATGCCTATATAACTAGATGTCAGTGTTAGCAATTGAATTCTGTGGCTTTTAATATATTTTAAGTCAGGAAATAGCATTCTTCCAATTTTGTTTTTATTTTGAATATTTTTGCAGTATTCATATGATCTGGAGATTCTATAAAATTTCTAGAATAGCATGTACTAGTTGTGCAAAAAACAATATTAAATGTTGGATAGATATTACATAGAGTCTCCAAATAACTCTCAATAGTACAAATAAGTTTTTATTTTTCAATTATTGATCAAGACCATGTTCAAGAATATTTAATCAATTGCAACATATGTATAGTTTTTTTTAGCATGGGTTCAATGCAGTCTTCCATATTGGAAGGAGTAATTAAATATTCATGCATATATAGGTATTGCCAAAGTAAGTTAAGCCTAGCCCTAAGTGCAAGATCTCCCCCACGTTGCCCATATCTGTGTAGATTTTCAACATACCTTCTACTTTTCATTTCAAATATTATTCTATTATGCTTAGAAAATAATGTTAATATTTTCATAACTATTAACCTTTTTTATTCCCTAAGAGTGGTTTATTTAGTATATTATTCCATTTCCTATTGAGTATATGGGTATAATTCTCAAATTTTTATATACTCCATTGCATATGTAAATGTGATTTGCTTAAAATATTTTTCATTGTCTGGGTTTGTGATTATCATTTGATTTGACTTCATTTTCCTTTATAGCAAGTGAGGATTGGTGTCTTCTAGTTCCATTCTACTTCTTTATTCAATTCTCTTAATTGTTATATTTTAGATTTGGGAAGTAATCACATGAGTTGCAAATGTGTCAACTTTTATTGCAGAAAGATGCCTTTTATGTTTATACATCACTCTACTTTGCCTTTCTCAACTTTTTAAATTGAAAATATATTTGCCTTGTATAACTTTTGTTGCATACTAAGTTTTGCATATCATAATTTTCACACCTTAGCTTTCTTTTTGTTACTTTTGTATATAATATTCTTATATACTTATGCTTTCAGTCCATTTGCATTCTTAAATTTAGAGTCTGCTGTAGAACATGTACAGTTGTGTTTTTTTAAATGTATTCTATTAGTCAAGCTTTTTATTTGGACTGGTGTTTTGTAAGAATGTATTTATGATCAAAGAAATATTTAAAGGGGAAGAACTTGTTATTCCTACTTTGTGGGGCTTTTTTCTATATCACTTACAATTGTTTTCCTAATGGTTGAATTTGTGGGTCTTGGATATTCAGAGTGTCATCAGTTGCTTTCTCTCACACTTGCCTTATATATGCTTTGGGTTTGGATTTTACCATTGACATTGAGATTTAAGATTTTAAGTTCTATTGCAAACCGAAGTGTTCTGTGATCCATCATTACAGACAAATATAATTGTTTATATGCTTCTATTCTTGCCTTGAAAATTTAAACGTTTTTTACTTGTGTTGCTGTGCAGATTTATTTTTTCAGTATGAAGGATTCCCTTTAGTATTTTGAAAGGAAAGTTCTAGTGTTGATGAACTTTTGGAGTGTTTAAAGTCTACTAAATAAATAAAAATAGGTAAGCGCAGTGCCAAAAGATTATAATACTACTTAACTGTGAAGCCATGCAAGAGGATTTCAAATTTGAGGCAAATCATAGTATCTTGGTGACAACATGTCTCCAAATTAAGAAAGGGCTTGGGTTGTATAGCTTAGTGGTACAGCATTTTTAGGCATCATCTGCAGCACCACACATACGAACATAAAAGTAGAATGATCCTGTGATACAGAAATTCAAGTACTGAATGTGTATTCATAAGAGTTTAGACCAACATGATAAGGAGATACCTGCAATATTGTGTTCATGTACAGTTATTCACAATAGTCAAAATAGGAACTCAACCTATGTGTCCATCAATGATGGAATGAGAAAAAATACAGTATTTATACACAATTACTTAACCATAGAGCAGTATCATGGCATTTAAGTTGATGTGGAATAACTATGCAGGACTTTGCATTTAATGATATAAGACAGTCACAAAGTCACAAAGCTGTTTGAGCTTGTGACTCACAGGTACAAATCAGAAAACCAGAGAGTAAAATTGTGGTCCCCAGGTACTGTGTGTTGTGTAGTGTTGATGTGTTATTGGTCAAATTCTGTCAAATTTGTTTTAATGTTCATAAGAATGTAAAGTGTTCTGTTATGCCACATGGTGAATGTAGGATATTCCATTCTTCATAAATGCTAAAAGAATGAGTATATATAAATACAAAGAATTTTATACTTTCTCAGCATAAAATTAACAAATTATGAAATCATGCATGGACCAATTCACTAGATTCAGCCGTTTCACATGTATATAAACATTAAAACACCATGATATCTGAGTAAATGCATAAAATTTGATTTTTCAGTGAAATATATCAGTAAATATCAAAAATGAAAAAAATAAAAAGCAAGTCATTTCTCTTGATGGTCAGGTTGGCATCATGGATGGCCAGTATGACAGGATTTTACTGCTTTTCAAATTTCTTTTCTTGGTAAATCTTCTCTAGATATATACGTATTTTTCCCATTGAAAATTCTGTTCCTATTTCTTCATTGGTAATTTACCCCTGTTGAATATCTGTGGTATCATCATGCCACACCTATTATTTTCAGATCTTTCTGTCATGATAGAGAGAAACCAGTTTTCAGGAAGTCTCCAAGGAAACCAGAAATGTCTGCATGTATTTCATAGGTCTCCCATTCTACTGAGAGAAGGGAGATTTTATATTATTCCTTATTCCACAGTGCTGTATTTTGGAGGAAAGTATTTTCTTTATGTGAAAGTGACACATTTTTCCCCTCTACTCCATTGCTTCCTTTAGTAATGAACTCTTCTACTGTGTAATCTCTAATATAGGTTGGGGAATTCTTCCTAAGTAATTTTGTCTATGCATTTTCTATGGTTTATATAATTCTGGAGTAATGAGATCCTTGGGTTTCCTAATATCCTACACTACTGATGTCCTGACATGACTTCAATTTCATGTGTTATGTTTGCAAAATATATTCACCCACGTTTACTAAGTAAAATAATTTTTATTTTTATATATTTCAGCCTTGACACATCTTCACACCAATGAATGTTCAGAGAACCTTTACAAAGATGGAAAATGTGGTAAAGTCCTTTTTCAGTGCTTAAAGCTCATTACCCATCAAAGTATTCATAGGAGACACAAACCTTACAAATACAGGGAATGTGAAGAAGCTTTTAATCAATTTGCAAATCTTACTCAATACAAGAAAATTTTTAGTGACAGTCCAATAAGTTGAAAGAATATATCAAAGCATTTGATTACTCAAGCGTTTTCAAACAAGGCAGATACTATAGAGATATTAAATCCTGCAAATTTAAAGGATGTGCCAAAACTTTTAATGAGAGATCACCCCTTGTTAATCATCAGAAGATTCATCCAATAGAGAAGTCTTACAAATGTGAAGTATGTGGCAAAGCTTTTAAATAAAGATCATTACTTAGAATACACCACACAATTCATACTGGAAATAAGCCCTCCAAATGTGCAGAATATGGCAAAGCTTTTAATCATAGATCAAACCTTACTGTGCACCACAGAATTCATACTGGAGAGAAGCCGTACAAATGTGAAGTATGTGGCAAAGGTTTTAATCAAAGATCAGAACTTACAAAACACCAGAGAATTCATACTGGAGAGAAGCCCTCAAATGTGAACAATGTGGCAAAGATTTTAATCAAAGATCAAAACTTATAATGGACCGCAGAATTCATACTGGAGAGAAGCCCTGGAGATGTGAAGAATGTAGCAAAGCTTTTAAACAAAGATGAGACCTTAACAGCACACCACAGAATTCATACTGGAGAGAAGCCCTATGAATGTGAATAATGTGCCAAAGGTTTTAAACAAAGATCATTACTTGTTCATACAGGAGAGAAGCCCTACAAATGTGAAAACGTGGCAAAGCTTTTAATAGAAAATAAAAACTTACAGTACACCACAGAATTCATACTGGAGAGAAGTCCTATGAATGTGAATAATGTGGTAAAGGTTTTAAACAAAAATAATTACTTGGAATACTCAGAATTCATACAGGAGAAAAGCCCTACAAACATGAAGAATGTGTGGTAAAGTGTCCACACTGAACGTCCCACACTGAACACCAGAGAATTTATACTGGATATAAGGTCAAATAAGAATATCGTGGCAGTGACTTTAAGGATGATCCACCCTATTTCATATTAGAAGAGTCAAAACAGAATTGTGCAAACGATGTGACATTGTCTCCAACAATTTTTTACACCTTTCCCATCACCAGAGAATGCATGCTGATGAGAGAGTGGAAGAGGAAAAATTGTTGCAAATTTTTACCTAGGCTGAAACATTATTAAACTCTGCAGAATTCACAGTGCATGGAAACCCTAAAAATTTAAACAATGAGTCCCAGATTTTTCAAATTTTCTTCAACATCTAAAACCTAATACCTATAATAAGGCAAAATAGCATTTGTCCAAAATATATGCCTTAGGTAAAGCCAACCTATTATAGTAAAGAACAGCCTTGAAAAATTTAAAATGTATGGGGAAGTCCCCATCTCTGCTTCATAATTTTTTTGTGTGTGTAGATAAGAAAAAAGTAAATCATTTAAACTTAGAAAATGGTTAGTTGAGTTTAATTATTACTTCCATTTTATTAAATGTCATTAGTGGATGTGCTAGAAATAATAAAATCTTCACAATTATCACAGTATGGTGAAGATAGCTCATCTCTAGAAAGATAAAAAATTATTATAAGGCAAATGTAACTAAATATTTTTTTCCCATATTTATTAGAAGTATATTGCGATACAGGATACAGATGAGGGGGAAATATTGTCAAAACTGTAGCAATCAATGTGTATAAACTTTGATAACCAGACGTAATGCTAACACATAGATAAGCTACTATGGGTTTCATCTATTGCAGTTTCCCCCAGAAGAACTCATGTGTTAAATGGGTATCTAGGAATAACATCGGCTTCTGAAATGGTTCCCCCATCTTCCCCATCACCAGATTCCTATGAGTTCTTCGTATACCCTCCCCCCTCCCCATCCCCTTCCCTCCACCTCCAAGTTCCCTAGGGAGCTTTCGCCCCTGTTGCACTGAAAGTCATTCAATTTGAGGCTTTGTTAGGTCAGCCGTCTGTCCTACTGCTTCAACATAAATTCTAGTACCAACAGATGAGAGAAACCATTCGGCCCTTAAGTCTCTGAGCTTGGGAGACTTCACTAAGCATAATTCTGTCCATCTCCATCCATTTGACTTCGAAAGCTATAATATCGTCTTTTCTGATGGCCGAGTAGTATTCCACAGTATATATGAACCAAAGCTTTTGTATCCACTCATCAAGTGAGGGGCATCTGGGTTGGTTCCATAATCTAGCTATAGTAAATTGAGCTGCTATAAACATTGATGAAGCCACATCACTATAATACGCTGATTCTAAATCTTTTGGGAAAATTCCCAGGAGTGGGATAGCTGGGTCG
>PVKS010037147.1:0-18835 GCA_004027875.1 Aplodontia rufa | reverse complement strand
TGTGTGTGTGTGTGTGTATATATATATATATATATATATATATATATATATATATATATATCAGTTTTTGGAACCACTCATCGAGTGAGGTGCATCTGGGTAGGTTCCATAATTTAGCTATAGTAAATTGAGCTGCTATGAACATGGATTTTGCTGCCACTGTAATGTGCTGATTCCAACTCCCCTAGAAAAATACTCAGGAGAGTGATAGCTGAATCATATGGTGGGTTCATCCGTAGTTTTTTGAGGCTTCTCCACACTGCTTTCCAGAGGTGCTGTACTAGTCTGCAGTTCCACCAACAGTGTGCTAGTCTTGCTATCTCTCTGCAACCCCTCTATCATCTATTGCTGTTTATATTCTTCATTTTAGCCAATCTGACTAGCGTGAGGTGATATCTTAATGTAGTTTTCATTTGCATTTCTCTTATTATTAGTGATTTGGAGCACTTTCTCACGTATTCATTGGCTTGCTCAATGTCCTCTATTGAGAAGTTTCTTTTTAGCTCTTTGGCCAATTTATTGATTGGATTGTTACTGTTTTTTTGAGGTTGAGGTTTTTGAGGATTTTATAAATTCTGGATAGTAGTCCCTGTCAGGAGAATCACAGGTCATGATTCTCTCCCATTCTATAGGAAGTCTCTTGACAATTTTGATAAATTCCTTGGCTATGGAAAAGTTTTAGCTTTATGATATCCCTCTCATTGATTTTTAACTTTACTTCTTTCACTTTAGGAGACATGTTGAGAAAGTTTTTGCCTACCCTCAAATGCTGGAGTGTTAGCTCTAACTTATCTTCCAGTAGTTGCAAAGTAGCTGGTTTAATTCCTAGTTCCTTGATCCATTTTTATTTGATTTTCATGGGGTGAAAAATAAGGGTCTCATTTCAACTTTCTGCGAGTGGCTGTCTAGTTTGTCCAACACCATTTGTTGAATAAGCTGTCGCTCCTACATGTTATATTTTGTCCCTCTTTGTCAAAGATCAGATGCTTAAAGATTTGTGGGTTTGTTTGAGGGTCTTCTATTCTATTCCATTGGTCTTCATTCATGTCTTGATACCAGTGCCATGCTGTTTTTGTTACTACAATTCTATAGTACAGTTTTAAATATGGTATAGCAAAAACACCTGCTTCATCTTTCTTGCTTAGTAATGTTTTGACTATTCTGGGTTTCTTATTGTTCCAAATGAATTTGAGAATTTCTTCTTCTGTATCTGTAAATAATGATACTGGTATCTTGATCGGGATTGCATTGAATCTATATAGAGCTTTTGGTGAATGGCCATTTTTATTATATTAATTCTGCCTCACCAAGAGCATGGAATATCTTTCCATCTTCTTAGGTCATCTTGGATTTCATTCTTCAGTGTCTCATAATTTTTATTGTAGAGATCTTTGACTTCCCTTGTTATATTAATTCCCAATTATTTTATTCTTTTCTAGGATATTCTTAATGGGAATGATTTGCTGATTTCTTCTTCTGCCCTATTATTGTTGGTGTATAGAAAAGCTATCGATTTATGGGTATTGATCTTGTAGCCTGCCACTTCACTAAATCTGTTTATAAGTTCAAGCAGTTTTCTGACAGTGTTTTTTGGATCTTCCCAAAGAAAAGGATCTTATCATCAGCAAAAAGGGAGATTTTGACTTCCTCTTTTCCTATTACTATCACTTTGATTTCCTCCTCTTGACTTACTGCTCTGGCTAGGATCTCAAGTACAATATTGAATAAAAGTGAGGAGAACAGACAGCCTTGATTCGCTCCTGAGTTTAGTGGAAATGCTTTCAGTTTTTCTCCATTTAGTATTATACTAGCTGAGGGTTTGGCATATATAACCTTTATATAGTTTAAATAGGTTCACGTGATCCCTATCTTCTCTAGAGTTTTAAGTATAAAAGGGAGCTGAATTTTACCAAAGGCCTTTTCTGCATCAATTGAGATGATCATATGATTTTTGTCCTTAATTCTGTTTAAGTGATGAATTACATTAATTGTTTTATATATGTTGAATGAGCCCTGCATACCTGGGATGAAGTCCACTTGATCATGATGAATTATCTTCTCGAAATGTTTTTGAATACAGTTTGCTAGAACTTTATTAAGGATTTTTGCATCCAGGTTCATCAGGGATATTGGTCTGTAGTTTTGTTGTTGTTGTTGTTGTTTTTTAACGTGTCCCTGTTTGGTTTTGGTATCAGAGTTATGGTTGCTTCATAAAAAGTGTTTGGGAGAGTTACCTCCTTTTCAATTCCTTGAAATAATAAGGACAGGTGTTAGTGCCTCCTCAAAGTGTGGCAAAAGTCAGTGGGAAAACCATCAGGTCTGGGCTTTTCTTCTTTGGTAGACTTTTAACTGCTGTATGAATTTCAATGTGTGTTATTGGGCTATTTAGAAATTGAATATCGATATGTGTCAATTTAGGGATGTTGTATGTGTCTAGAAATTTGTCCATGTCTTCCATATTATCTAATTTAGAGAAGTATAGTTTTTCAAAGTATGATCTTATAATTTGTTGGATTTTCATGGGGTCAATGGTGATCACTCCCTTTTCATTGGTGATTTTATTGATTGGCTTCATTTCTCTCCTTCTTTTAGTGAGATTGGCTAGGGGTCTATCTTATTTATTTTTTTCAAAGTACCAGATCTTTATTTCATTAACTCTTTTTATTCTTTGTTTTTGATTTCATTGATTTCAGCTCTGATCTTGACTATTTCCTATCTTCTGCTGGCTATGGGCTTAGATTGTTTTTCCTTTTGAATGGCTTTTAGATAGAGCATAAGCTTATTTATTTGGGATCTCTCTTCATTTTTAATGTGGGCACTCAGTGCTATAAATTTTCCCCTTAGGAATGCCTTCATGCTGTCCCAGATGTTTAGATATGTTGTGTCTCCATTCTCATTCTATTCCAATAATTTTTTTATTTCTGCTCTCATGTCTTCTTGGATCCATTCTTCATTTAATAGGATATTATTCAGTCTCCACGAATATGTATTTTTTGTTATGATTTTTGCTGTTGATTCTTAGGGTCATGGAGTTATGTTCTGATAGGATACCCAGAATAATATCTACTGTTATATATTTGCTGAGATTTCCTTTGTGAACCAGAATATTATCTATGTTGGAGAAGGATCCATGTGCTGCTGAGAAGAAGGTGTATGCCACTGATTTGGTGTGGAATATTCTATATATGTCTGTTAAGTCCATTTGATTTATGGCGTTGTTTAGGCTGGATATTTTTTTATTAATTTTTCATTTTGATGATCTGTTATTTACAGAGGAGTACTGAAGTTTCTCAGTATTATTTGTTGAGGTCTATAGTGTTTCTATGTCATGAAGTAAATTATTCACATGGTTGGGAACACTGTTATTTGGAGAGTATATATTTACTATAGTTATTTCTTCCTGTTGTAAGGTTCCCTTTACAACAAAGTAGTGGCCTTCTTTATCACTTCTGATTAGTTTATGTTTGAAACCTACTTTGTCAGACATAAGTATTACGAAGCTGGATTGCTTTCTTGTGCCATACACATGGTAGATTTTTTTCCATCCTTTTGTTTTTAATCTGTGGATGTCATTGGCTGTTAGGTGGGTCTCTTATAAGCAGCATATTGTTTGATTTTGTTTTTTGACAGTCTGCTAATCTGTGTCTTTTGAATGGTGCATTTAAACCATTCACATTCAGTGTTATAATAGAACAGGGTATGTGGTTCATAGTCATTGAATGTTTTAGTAAGTTCTGTGCTGACTTGGTTGGGTATTGATAGGATGTAGTTGTATTGAATTTCCTCTGTTTTGGGGCTTTGGGTATTGACTACTTGTTCTTCTGTCTGGAGTGTATCTTTGAGAATTCTTTGTAAGGCTGGTTTTCTGTTCACAAATGATGCCAGGTGGATCTTATCATGAAAAGTTCTTATTTCTCCATCAAATCTGAAGCTGAGTTTTGCCAGGTATAATATTTTTGGCTGCATGTTGTGGTCATTCAGGCATTGAAAGATTTCTTTCCATGAGCTTCTTACCTCCAGAGTCTGGGTTGAAAAGTCACAGGAAATTCTTATTGGTTTGCCTCTGAATGTGATTTTGAAAGGATCGAAACCCACACGGCTAGCCATCAGAGACTTTATTGCAGGTGGGAGAGCAGCAGAGAGTGAAAGAGCTTGAGAGGCTGCAAGCACTTTTATAGGGCTGTATGGGGGGTGGTTCATGGGGGTTAGGTGGCCTAGGACAGGGGGCAGGTACTGATTGTCTGGTGGCCACGGAGATGGGTGTGTAGGGACACTATTGGGTGCGTGTTTGCGCCCGCGGGAAGGTTAGGATCCGAAAGAGAAGGCCCTTAAGCGCTATCTTGAGAGAGGGGGTCCTTGCATCACCCAACAGATTTGGTTTCTCCCTTGCTGCTATTAGTATCCTTTCCTTGATATCCCTGTTGGACATTTTGAATACGATGTGTCTTTGTGAGGACTCTTAGAGTTTAGCTTATCACATAATCCTTCTGGCTTGGGTGGGGGTGGACAGGGCTGAGCAAGGCTTCTCTTTTCTCCACAAAACCAAATCCCCCTAAGCTAAGTGAGAACTGGGCCTTTCCTACACCTCCTCTTCCTGGTTCAGCCTGGTTCCTGGCGCAGTTGCAGAGTAGCCCACTCTGAACTGCCTACTTGCTCCCGCTGGACAGTCTGAGAAACACTGTTCTCCCCTTACATGGAAGAGGTGCAGTAGGGGTATCTCTAGTTGAGCCCAGTGCACAATTCCTTATAGAATTCAGCTTTGAGTAGCAGATGTGCTCACAGGTTATGATTTGTCTCCTCCCCGATTCCCATGCCCATTGGGATTAATGGTGGTCCCAGCTGCAGCTTCTGTGTTCGGGGTGGGATGGAAATAATCCCTCTTTTCCACTTGCTGATCCCAAATCTCTGATCATCAAAACAATTCCCTAAACTAGTGCTGAGTTCTGGTGATGATTGTCCCCAAAACTCACCAGGTAGCAATGGAGGTATCCTGGAGCTTTTTCATCTGGTCACAGAGCCAAATGAGAAGCAGCCTTCCTTCAGCTCACCATCTTCCCAGACTAATCTCTGATTCTTCTATTATCTGTCCTGATGTTTCTTCACCTACTTGCAAATATCTGTGAGCTTCTTTAATATTTAATCACCATCTTCTCATACTAGGTGTTTGTTGACTTCCTTTTCTCCTCCTGACCTAATTAAAGTTATCCTGTACTCTTCCATTATTAAATCTGCTTTCCTCTCTTTCTCCGCTTTCTTCTTCTGCAATGTTATCCAATTTTTAATTTTGTCTTTTTTCCTGTAATTCTACTCATTGTAAGACTACAATGTGCAAATCACCATTGCTAGTTTTAACATCTTTAAATTCTAAAGATTTTCCCCAAATTTCTACTAAACACATTTACAAAGATCTCCTATTGACACTAAAAATTTAGACTATTCACGCATGAAATAAGAACATGACCTGCCTCATCTGCTGCTCTGCTTCACATCATTTCTCCAGAACATTCTTGTAACTTACCAAGATAACCTATTTAGTAGTCTCAATGTCCACCCTGATGTTGACCACTGTCTCTTCACTTCATCCCCTCATGCTGTCTTTTCCAGCACATAAAGTTTCTGTCTCCAGAATTTCTTTGAAACCTTTTTATTTCATTCCAAAACTTCTATAGACATGTTTTCACATATTATTTTCTAATTTCTTGGTTCTCTGACATCTACATTTTTCTTTTCCCACCCATTCTCCCAGACTACACATAGAATTTTCTTCATTCCAAAAAAAAAACTTGTCTCTTCATTCTGTTGCTCCAAAATCATTCCACATTTTAGATTAAAAATTCCTAATAGAATCATTAAAATCCTCTTTCTTACATGTAATATTATCTAAATTTTACCAAAATATTGAGCTCTTCCTAATAGAATCCTTTCTAACTCTGAAGACTTAAGTCAAATGCCAAAATTTCTTGATGACACAAATCCCTAGCATGTGTCTCAGGTCAGCACACTTACTTTTCCTAAAATTTGGTTAAATTGAGGGTTATGAAAATCTCTGGGTTTGCATGTGTTGATTTTATGATTTATCAGTGAACATTAGCAGCACTGGCCCCAAAATGTTTTTAGTTATAAGCTCAATCTTAAGGCTCATATGATAGCACAATGATCTAGATGACTTCTTTTCATTCCTTTTCTCTCCAAGTTTAGGGGATTCTATACAAAGCCCTTGCAACTTAGTTGGATGAACTCCATCCTCAGAATGAGCACTTTTGGCTTTTGTTCAGATTGCATAATCTTACTGTGTGCTACCTTTATTCAGCAGATGGAGATAATTCTACTCATTATTGACTTTTCTCATGGGGGAATTGATTCTATGATCTCTTGAGAAAATCTTTCTAAAGTGGCAGTTTTCAGAGAACTGAAACTCTGTCATGGGAGTGTTCAGAGAGATAAGTTTCTTGAATTCAACTATCACCAGATGGTGCTATGCATGTGTGTTTCTTTGTTCATTCATTTGTGTGCTTTTTTTTTTTTTTTTTTTTTTTTTTTTTTTTTTTTTTTTTTTTTTTTTTTTTTTTTTTTTTTTTTTTTTTTTTTTTGGTTTTGGGAGAGAAAATGACTAAATGGAACTCCAAAGATTTGAGTTCTAGTTCTGATTCTTTTTTATAAGTCACAATTTTTATTTATCTGAATGCATTCTACAAAACAGAAGTAGAAAAATATTTCTATATTTCTTTATAGTCAGGGACAGAAATGAGATGAAATAATGCATTTTCAAATCTAAGATTTGCCCCTTAGTTTTGCCATTAATTTACAGTGCTAGTTTCAATGTATACTTGCTTATATGTAAAAGGAAATCATTCCTACTTCAGAGAATTGCCATAAAAATTGAGCAAGATAATGTGTAAGGCACCCATTTTCTTATTCAGAGCCAGCACTTAACATTATATAGCCATATATTACTTTGATGTCTAAAGTGTATTAATAATAACTTGGTATAAATCAGTGATTTTTAACCAGATTTGTGAATAGAATTTGGCAACCATGGACTTTAACAAGAATAGTGTTGTATCTAGTAATTAATCCCAAGTAGAAAGTTAACTTTTCTTTCTATATGAAGGGAATAAAGGGAACAAACTACAGTCAGATTAGCAGTCACCATGTTACCACCAACAAAAGTCACAGATACTGTCATCTATCATATTTCTTGCAGGTATTTCAAAACACAGTACATTCATCATTACTTTAAAATTGATTTTATTATTATGTCATATATTGTATTTTGTACTTTTAGCCACATTATTCTGGGAAATAGTCCATGTGCTTCACCAGGCTGCCAAAGAGATACTGCACTAAAATATTTTAAGAACCCTTGTCATGAGATGAGTTCCATGATAAAGTAAAACTGGATGTAGTTTATGAAACTGATCACATGCAAGGGAAAGATTTTTCTATGTTTGTAATCATCATTATTGAAATGGAAGACTTCTATGAAGCTGACCAGTTTTGTCCAAACCACCCATGTTAAAAAATGCCCTCCTAATTTCTCTTCTTCAATGGCTTTTCTGCTTCCTATAGCACTCCAAAAACACTTTTTTCTATTTGGTTATACATAATTCTATTTGGTTCTTTTTGGTTATACATAATTTTAGGATTCATTTTGACATAATTATAAAAGCAAGGAATATAATTTATTCTTTATCAGTTCCTAGTATGTCCCTTTTCCCTCCTCTTCTTACTCCCTTCTTCCTTTCCCTCTATTCTATTGATCTTTCTGCTATTTACTTTTAACATTTTCATTTTCTTTGTGTGTCTCCTGGATGCACATGATGTTGAGATTCACTGGGGTGTATTCATTTACATACACAGGAAATCCGATTCCTTCCACTCTCCTTCTCTCCTTCCTTCTTCCCTCCCTCTTACCATTTGTCCAGCACCATTTTTTAAATACACTGTCCTTCTTCCATGTTATATTTTGGTGCCCATTGTCAAAGAGCACATGTTTGGTGTGGGCAGCATACCAAATATGTGTGCTACATATGTGTAATGTTGCTGGGTGGGTCAAGATGTGGTGGGGGATCCTGAATGCAGATGCCCTTCAAGTGCCTGAAGGCCCCAAACCTGAGGCCTGGATGCATGCAGAGTGGCTGGATGAGTCCTCCAGTGTGGGTATCCTGGGCACAGGCTTCTTGTAGTGCCTGAGGCCTCTATCTGGGGACAATGACTGGGCGATTCAGCTCTGTGGGGGTTTAGGGTATAGATATCCTGCAAGTGCCTAACACATGGATCCACATAGCAGCTAGGTGGAATATATATATATATATATATGATTTTTTTTTTAAAGAGAGAAGGGTAGTGAGAGAGAGAAGAGAGAAACAGAGAGAATCAATTTTTATTGAGCTTTTCGCAAGGCTTTCATTGCTCTGACACTTAGTTGTGTACATGGGTGCTGGGGTTTGAACCCGTGTACTTGTGCATACTGGGCAAGCGCAGTAACTGCTGAGCCACTGCTCCAACTCCCCCAAAACATATTTTTATACCACAAAAATTGTGCCTATTGTTGTCTATCCTTTCCCTCTTCCTAGAGATTTGCTGTTTGGTACTATATATATGAATAGATGTGAAAATACTATTCAACTGAAATCCCCCACTTTTGTTTTAGTGTGGAAGTATAGTAAATGTCATTGATTTGTTGGGGATGGTACAGAATAGCACACTCAATGTGCTAATTGTTGATTTATTGTACAGAGAGCTTGTGGTTCTTGTAGATTCCTTATGTTAAATTTATAGCACTGTTCAATTGACAAGAGAGAAATATAAAATGTATGGACATAAAACCAGATGAACTCAAGCAATTTTTGATTAGTTCACAATGGAGCAAATGGCTATCTTCCATCAGAGTTATTTCTTGGAAATCAGCTCTTTAAAAGTCCTCATAGGCATTTTTACTTTGCTTTAGAAAAAATTAAAAAGATGTACTTCCAATGTCATTATTAGGGCTATTCAGATTCCAATGCAGAGATAAACATTTGATTAAAATCTTAGTAAAGGAAAACAACACAGATGCTTGTTTAATAACATCAAAGATTCTACTAGAACAATCTACTATTTCTTTAGGTGAATTATACTTACATGGACAATCAGAGGTTATTAGAAAAATGCACAAAGTAAAATATAGAACACTTGTTCAGATGATAAGAAAAAATTTTTCAGTTCTTCAGAAAACCTTAGAAGACAGAAAATTGATTTCGATAAATTTCCTCTCTTGAAAGTTCATTTGAAAAGCCTGTGTCTTGTATAAATGTTCATTTTAAATCATTCTCTAAAGCACATTTAACAATTCTGTCAATATGTAAGCGAGTGGTAGAAATAAAAGCCTAAATTGATCAACATGAAAAGGTTCTTTCTCATTTTTACTTTATTTCTACAAATTAAGTGGAGTGTTGTTGGCCTGTTTTGTTTGTTTTTTTCCCCCTAAATGAATAGTCATGTTTAGGACCAGAAATCTGAGAATAACTAAAGCATATGAACGTAGTAGTTCCCAAAGAGGATATTACTGCCTTTACATAGAATAATTATATGTATAGTATTTGTACAAACTTACTGGATCTTATCCTAGAGTTTCTTAGAAGCACTATATTACTTAGGCCTACCTTAAAGGCAATTCTAGGTAAGATAACACTATCATGATAACTAAGTTTGTATAGGGGAGTTTGGTGACCGAAAATCTATCCTTTCAGATAATATTTAGTAGTAGTTATGCAAAATAGGATATTTTCAAAATCTTACCAACGTTTATTTTTGATGTATCAATAAAATATGCTTACAGCATTATATTTGAAGCCAATATTTTAGAAAAAGCCATTATTTTATATATTAAAAAATAAAATCTTCAAAACCTTTTTATGTAGTTTACCAAAAACCAATTGTAGGTTATTTTTAAAACTAAATTCATTATATGCCTCTAACAATTATGCTAATTAATAGCTCTATGACTCTAAAGCTGCCCAGCATAGTAGTTTAATAAGTTTTTATTGCAATTCTTCTGCTTGGAAATTTTCATAAAAGTGAAAATATCTTGATTTAGTAATCACATTCAGAATAAAGCATTTATATTACTCTGAAGAAAAAGTTCATAATTAGTTGACATTACAGATAAGCAGAATACTCATTGACTAAGTAAATTCTTAGCTAAAACTGATAATTTGTGCAAGAATGAATTTGCCATGTGAAGCATTCTTATCAATGCTATACCATACAACAATACTCAATCTTTTATTTTATTTTCATCAACTAGTATGTACATCTTTTTATACTAAAATCTACTTCTATGATCTAACATAATGAATTGGACTTGGCAGGCAGGGAACAAAATGTTTATCAAATAAAGTAACGAGTAAATGACAGATCTTACATATTTTGGAGAGGATTGAAACTTGGAAAAGAAATTAGCATGGATTGAGTTTTTGACTGTAGCGTTTTATTCTAAGAGCAGATTGCAGTTGTAGCACAGCAAGCCAACTAAATTCAGATTTAAAACCTCCCATTTTACTGACCTGCTGACCTGCAGGACAGGATCCATGGCAACCACTGCCATAAGAAAGTGATGTGTTATAAATACGCCCAAGTCTCTGGCTGGCCTTTGAACTGCTCATACACAGCAAGACCCAAAACAGTCTAGCTAAGGAAAGACAGAATTAGATTGAGATTTGAGTTGTTGCCTACAGCATGCAAGATGGGGTTTTCAGTTTGATTCTAAATAAGTTATTGCCTTACTGAAACAAAGCAGTGATATTTCTTAAGGAGATAAAGAAGAGTCCAGGTAACCCATAGCATAACCTGCACAATTTTCAAAATATAATCTAATACTACTTGTCAAAAAGTTTGTAAATGTTGCTTATTCTTGAAAGTAAAGACAATCAATATAGGTGAGACTTAAGATAACTTAGAACTTATTATTTTACTGGACAAGTAGTTTAAAGTAGCTATTATAGCCATGCACAACTAGACATGGGTATATGTCTACAGTCTATAAAACAGTAGGAAAACCATAGAAATAGAAATTGCATAAAGATTCAAATAGAAGTTCCATAACTGAAAAATATAAGATCTAAAAATATGCTAGATAGGAGTAATATCAAAGATTCAATGAATTTGAAGATAGCTTAATCAAAATTATCTATTATTAAGAAAAGAGTGATAAAAATGTAGACATAAACCAGGTATATATGTATCAATTGTAAGGATAGTATGCTACATAATAATATAATTATTATAATATATACTTACATATTACATTATTTTATGAATTATATATTTCATGTTTTATTATACATATATCAGAAGACGAGTTTAAGAGATTGCCTCAGTGCCTTGTGAGGCAATAGCAAAAGTTCTAACGTGTATATAGTTGAAATTTGAGAAGTACATGAGAATGAGGAAGAAAAATTATTTGAGTTAATGACATAAATTTTCCACACTTAATGAAAGACATAAATTTTCATGTTAAAAAAGATCAACAATGCCAGGAATAACATAATAATTGCAAATTGTTGGATGAGCTGTAGGCATGCAACAAGTATTGAGTTTCTGTTTCTCCACGTGAATGTTTACTATCTTCTTACATGATTTTGAGTTACATAGAAGTGCAAATAAACACAAAAAGATATTAACAATGGTTAAATTCACAAATTACTCCATGCCAAATTGTAAAACAGTCAACTACAAAGTAATAGCAGGGTGAAGGCTAAAATGCAAAATAATTTTGTCTTTATTCCCTTCACATCTATAGTTATAGTCTGCTGCTCAAGATGTGGAGAGATTTGAGGTCCACAGGGGATTCATTCTTTCAGGACCTCATCATCAATTATTCACTATCTAATGTCTGCAAGGGGGGTGGGCCTCTGCCAAACAGCAGTTGGGGAACAGTGCTTTACATTTGGCATTTACTTCTCTCAGAGCACCATCTCTTCACAACTTGGGCCAAAGGATATATCTCAGGAGGGAAGTCTGATGATTCACCTCTGATGGAAAAGGGAGATTCAGGTCATTCATTTCCCTGAGGTCCAGGGCATCAAATTTCCCAGATCTGCACTTGCAATGTATCAGTGATTTGTGACCTGGGAATGTTGCACATCTGGAATGTGTTTAGTCTATATTGAGAGGTACTAAAAGCTTAAAACAGAGAAAGTTTTGAAGATTTACTGCTAAAATATATATAATTATTTACTCATTTTACATTGATTATATTAACATAAAAATGTTTCACATTGGGTTAAATAATTACAACTTTAAAAAGATCAACAAAATGAAAAGATTGATACATAAAATGTTAGACTTATAACTGATGGCTGAAAATCTTTAAAATATCCTAAGGAAAAAATAAGGCATATGACATAAAAAAATACAAATTAGAATAACTACAGATTTCTCATCAGAAATTGTATTAACCAGAAAAGAGTGGCACAGCCTTTTTTTTTTCTTTATCTTTTTCTTTTTCTTTTTCTTTCTTTTTACCAGCACTGGGAATCTAACCCAGGGTCTTGCATGTATAAGGCAATGGAACAATCTTTTCAACATACCAAAAGAATTTAAAAACAAACTGTGAAACAAAAAGTGCCAAGACTGATTTTTATAACTTATGAAAATATTGAATAAAGTTTAAATTTTTAAAAATGGTACTTCACAGAGAAGGTAGTAAAAATGAGACTATCATTCCACAGTAATGTTATTCAATAACACGTCTTGGAATTCAGAAACTATGACATATATAGTCAGAATGATACTAGAATGATTAGCGCAACGATCAACCATTAAACTTCTGTGTCATATATTTGCATACCTCTTTGTAACCTATTCCATTTTAGATTATATTATTTCTATGCACATGTAATATCTCTCCAAATAAGAAAGAACAGTGTCTTTCTTACCTTGATGCTCCCATAGAACAATGCACTTAGTAGGTGTACAAAATGGCATTTGAAATAACTAAACCTAATAAATATGTACTATAAACTACACTCTGGTAAAACAGAGAAATTATACTCTAATATTTAAAGGCACTTGTGCAAATGTGCTTTCTCCCTTCAACATAAATATCCATTCAGATTCAAGGAAAAGTGGCATGTCAATTATTTAGGCAATTGACACACAGAAAATGATGGATTTATGCGGTTTTATAAAATCATTGGTAATCTTGAAAATGTGAAGTTAATGCTTGTTTAATGACAAGAGTATTAAAAATTCAGAAATAAGTAGTTAAATCTTCTAACTAGTTTTAATCTTTCAGCTACGTCCATTAGTTTGTGTTTTATATACACACTTCCTCAACTTTATTTTCTCCTGCTATTTGAAGGCAAACATAATGCAGTAATTCAAAGAAGAGACTCTTGATTCAGAATGTCTGAGATAAATCTTTAACTCATAATTTTCTAATATAACTGGAATTACTTTCATAATATGGATGTCTATTTCCTTATTTGAAAAATAGTTCCATTAATAGAAACTGTCTCATAGGGATATCATACAAAATACATTTTAGTGTACCTAGAAAATTTCTGGACAATTATTAACACTTTAATAAATGTTAACTATACTAATGAACAGGGAATCATAGATTATATACCACAGTGATATTTCATTTCTACACTTGCAGAAATAACAAAAATTCAAGTTTTGTTGTGTTTTCCTCTCCCTTGTTTTTTAAAGATTTCCTTCTAAAATAACACAATATTTATAGGCTACATGTTGAGTATTGGTCAAACTTGAGTGTTTATATAGATATACATATCTTTGAAATATCTGTATGTATGCATGTATATAACATTGAGTCTCTATTTTTGTCCTATATTTGAAATATATAATGGAAAAGACTTGCATCACTCCTATTCAATACAATACTTGAAATTTTAGTACCATATTGGGTAGGATCAATTAGGCAAGAAAAAATAGATGGAAAAAATACAATTAGGAAAGAGATAATTGAAATTATCCCTACCTGCAAATAATATGATCCTATCCTTAGAAGATCAATATACAAAAATCAATACTTTTTCTATACACCAACAATGAATTCTGAGAAAGAAATTGGGTAAATAAGTATGTTCACAATTGCTTCAAAAAATGGGGACACCAACATAGGGAGATGTGCCTTTCTGCGAGGTGGGTGAATGGCAAAATTTGCTGAAACTCATTAGTAGAAAAATAAGGAAAATTAGAAATTCAGAGGCTTGGATACACTAAGCAAAGAAGAAAAACCACATAGGGACCAAGAAGTTCTGGTCACGAGGACCACCACCTGCCAGTTGTGCTGTTGGTTTGGGACAGAGGGAGGGAAGAACACACAGAAATACAGGAAGGACAAATTGTCACAGAGAATCCTGCTATCAGAAGGGCTCCTGATCCTCAGCAGAACCCAGAGTCTGCACTAGTGTACATAACTTAGATCTGCCTCCAAACTGGCCACAGAGAGCCAAGAAAATCACCATCTTGAGAAGGTAGGTGATCTAGGTAGCTGCAAATTTGGGTCGGAGGCTGCCCCACACCTGGCACCACCTTCCACTGCCACTGACCGCCCAAGAACCCCATGATCAGACTGCCTTAGGCCCCATGAGTTCAGGGCAGACGCAGTCCCAGGAGCCATGTGTTCTGGGCAGGAGTGCCTCTCAAGCACTACAAATTTGGGACACAACACCAAAAACAGCAAATGTTTTGGGCCAGTGAGGGCTTCAGGACCCCTGAATTCCAGGTGGCATTTGCCCCAGGTGCCAGGAGTTCAGAGCAGCCACACACCCAGGATCTGCCATCTCTCCTTGCAGCTGCCCTGGGATCCACAAGATTGTCCATGCCTTCTGGTGTCCTGTCTGAAGTGGGACAGGAGTCTGGGCATCAGGTAACTAAAGCGCCCAGGAGCTAAAGCCAGGAAAGCTGAAAGGCAGTATTCCCAGGTAACAGTGGAAGTGATGATCTGCACCTGCTCCACCTGACAAGAATACCTGAAGGACTCCTGGGAATTTAACTTCCAGCTGAGAACAGCAAAATACAGGCCTTCCAGCAACCTCACCCTGGAAGTGCCTCCACCTAGGAACTAGAAATGATCATCAAACCACACTGTCTATTTTGACCTCCTCAGTGAAAATAGCCCATAATCCTCCCAACTTTCCATCAAGATGTTGGTTTTCCAGTTTTGTTTTGTTTTCTCTGTTTTGTTTTGGTTTCTTGTTTCTTTTGCTATGGTTTGTTTTAGTTTGTGTTCCTGCAGATGAGCATATTTTGTTTTGTGTTATACAGCCTACCAGTGCTACCATATTCTCTGCTACCATATTCTTCACTTTCTTCTGGCAACAGATAAACATTATTCCTCTTCCTCTAACCCTCCCCTAAAGTCATTACCTCAGTCTTTTCCTCTTTCTATTTTCTTTTTATTTTATTAGAATATCCTACTTCATCGCCATGCTCTTGCTGATCTCATTCCAAATTCAGAAGTTCTCTATGGCTTCCAATCACATCTCTTTTTCTCTCAAGTCTATTTTTCTGTACTTAGGGAGATACTAGAAATCTGAAGTGAATGCCAAACTTAAAAATGGGTATTTGCTTTTAAACTGGGTATATTTGACAGATATAGTGTGGCAGAAGATAGTTGCTAATCCTTTTACTCCTCTCATAAGTAGTAATTAACATTGTAACAATTATAGAAGGAAAAAAATAGCTAGTTCATATTGGTCTATTGTATGCATTCGCTGTACACATTGATTCTTTTCCCTTATAGTGAAGTATTGGAAATTGTAAAGGTCAATAATTCACAGGTCAGGGAGTCAACTGTTGCATTGTACTGTCCAAATTGTACACCAGACCAAATAAGTGAAGAGATAAAAATCCCACAACCCATCAACAAAGTCCCAAAGTAAATAACCAGTGAGAGATCTCAGGTCCAACTCCCTGACACTGAAAATGAGGAAAGAGGGAAACAATTTTCCTCCTCAAACCCACAACTCTGAGGCCAAAAAGATTCCATAGATATGGACGTGGATTAAAACTTATAGGAAAGTAATGACAACCTGATTATTAAAATGATCAAACAATTAAAAGAAATTTAAGGAAGGAAATAACAGAGCAATTACAGGGGCTGAAACACAATTTTAAAGGAGAATTAGGGATACTGAAAAAATATGTAGCAGAGCTCTTAGAATTGAAAACCATGGTCAACCAAATTAAAAGTTCAATGGAGGATATTAATATCAGAGTAAACTCAGAAAATAGAACTTCAGCTCTTGAAGAAAACATCAGACAATGAAAACAGGCTGAGTAATCTTGAACACAAGGAAGTTAGACAAGAAAAAAGACTTATTGATCATGATCAGAATTTCCAAGAAGTATAGGATGAAATCAGAGGAAATAACATGAGAATGATTGGGATAGGGGAGAACACTGAACAACAACTGAGCATCATAAAGAACCTTCTCAATGAGATAACTGAGGAAAATGTCCCTATATCAGAATAGATCCACATATATAGGACACCAAATAGACCTAACCAAATGAGAAAGTCACCAAGACACATCATATTCAAAATAAATAACAGAAAACAAAGAACATTAAAAGTGGTAAAAGAAAGACATCAAATCACAGTTAGAGGCAAATCAATAAGGATCACTGAAGATTTCTCAAAGCAGACCATAAAGGTGAGGAGGGCACGGAACAGAATTTTTCAAATATTGAAAGAAAATAATTGTGAACAAAAAATACTATACCCAGCAAAACTCAGCTTCAAATTTGATGAGGAAATACTTTCCATGATAAGAAAAAACATGAACACAAAATCAGCTCTACAGAGAATATTCAAAGATAAACTTCACACAGAGGAACAAGCAAACAACTCCCAAAGCCCACAATCAAAGGAAAGGCAATAAAAGCATAACTCATTGAAAGATACCCAAGATGGCGCAAAATACAGCAAAGGTCACAATGACAGAATCAAAATCACATGTGTATTCTAACATTGAATGTGGATAGACTCAATGCCCTAATCAAAAGATACAGATTAACAGACTGGAACAAAAAACAAAAATCAACAATATGCTGCTTACCGGAGACTCACCTCATAGCCAAAGACAGCCAGAGATTGAAGGTAAAAGATTGGAAGAAAACCTACCATGCTTATGGCCAAAAAATACCCCAAGCCAGTGTGGTGATACTTATATCCAACAAAGTAGTTTTCTTCCATAAATTAGTCAGAAGAGATAAAGAAGGCCACTACATCTTAGTTAAGGGAATTCTACATCAAGAAGATATAACTGTAGTTAACATTTATAAACCAAATTCTTACACTCCCAAATATGTCAAAAAATCACTCCATTAAGCCACTTATATATCTCAACACAATAATATTGGGGGACTTTAATGCACCCTTAATACATCCTACCTATCACCGATAGATAGATCATCAAAACAAAAAATCAACAAAAAAGACTGCAGCCGAAACAAATGTATAAATCAAGTGAACCTAACAGACATCTACAGAATAGTCCATCCCAAATCAGCTGAGTTTACCTTCTGTTCAGTAGCACATGGATCCTTTTCAAAACTAGATCATATGTTAGTCCACAAAGTTAACCTTAGCAAATACAAAAAAATCAATATAATCCCATGTATCCTATCAGATCACAACAGCATGATCCAAGCAATTAATAGCAAGAAGAAGAGAAGATGGCGGTTATCCCAGGGACACTGACCCCGTGAAGCTCCTGAGAGTCAGCACAGGCTACGCGTCGGCTCCGAGAATCCCACGGTAGGACGATTTTCCCTGAACGGGCAGGAATTGCCTCCTGCTAGTTCTTTGACCCCAAAGGAAAAGTGAAGAGCATTAACCCAGAAAGGAAAAAAAAAAACAAAAAAAAACGAGGAAGCGGCTGCCAAACGCGGGCCACCCCCACACCTGGTGGGAGCGGAACTTCCTCACGAGGGAACAAGCTACCCCTGGTCAGATCCCCTAATCTGGCCTCCAACTCCCTAATTGGATCGCTCTTCATATATATGAACTCGGTTTTAAGTCCAGATATATTTCTGCTCAGTAGCCAATTTACGCCGCGTCCTGCGAACTGTGGCAGCTGCGGAAGCAGCGCGCGCTTGCCGAGGGGCGGGGCGTCCTGCCCATGGAAACACACAGCGACGACCTTTCTGTACAGGCACACTGTGTACTATCGGTTTTGACTGTTCTCCATATATGTGAACTCGGATCTAAGCCCAGATATATTTTTTCAGCTCATTAGCTAATTTACACCGCGTCCTGCGAGCTGCGCGGCACCTGCAGCAGCAGCAGCAGCAGCAGCGCACGCTTGCCGGGGGGCAGGGCGAAACACACAGTCGGCCTCCCCGCGCCGCGCCGCGCTGGGCAAAGGCTTGCAACCTGAAACGGAGGAAGGGTCTGAATTTCATGACCAAGCACCACGGCGAACTGACTGCTCATTGCTTTGCCTAGTCTTGCAGAAAGCACTGGGGAGAGATTGCTAGCAATCTAGTCAGCGGCCCGTCGCCATTGTGACGTGTCCCTGTGGGCGGGGCGAGTCTTCCACCCCTAGCCCCGGAGTGTAACCAGCCGCAAGAAGCTTGGAATATATGGGGCAGCCTGGTTTCAATTAAGCCTCTGAACTCCTCACATAACCAAGGCTGTGGAGTCCTGGGCACCTCAAGCTGGTCCCCTTCTAGTGCTTGTAAAGGAGAATCACAAAACTCTATAAAGATCTGGACCTTTCCCTGAGGTCCTTAGTCAACAGCACTAAACAGCTCCTGATCTTCTGGGGATCACATGACACGCAGAGTGGGCCATCATTAATCCTGAGGAAGCGAG
>PVKS010037146.1:0-18861 GCA_004027875.1 Aplodontia rufa | reverse complement strand
ATCTGAGTGTGGATTCACTAGTGACTTCCATGAGAGCAGTGTCAGTGGATTGTTGGAGGCAAAAGCCTGGTTGGTGACTATCTAAGAATCACAAGAGAAAAACTGAAGACAGCAAGTACTTTGCTGAAAGAGAAAGTAGAAAAATGTAAAGTGAGAAATACATATGGAGTTTGATCTTTGACTTGAGAAGATTAGATATATGTATACACAAAACTATCCATATATGAGTTATGCATTTATATAGTTATATATACTTACAAGCATAGTGTGTATTTTATATACATATAAATACAGGTATGCATAAGTAAAATTATACATTAAGATCAGAGAGTTAAATGATGCTAATAATTTTTGCCTGGGAATTTATTTTGTTTGTTTATGTATTGTTTTTAGTCAGTCTAGTATTCATTAATTGAAATTTTGACTTTATTTACAGGTTTAAGAAATTTGATGATAAATACCTTCGGAAGCTTTTGATTCGGGAAAACCAACCCAAGTCAAGCATTGTGTCTCTATATAAAAAGCTTGAAATAAAACATGCCATTGAGATGGCAGAGACTGGAATGATAAGTACTGTCCCTTCTTTTGCATCTCTAAAGTAAGTATGATTTTGCAAATAAAAGTTAGTAATACTAAATATGCTTTGATATTTGTTGAAACTAATAATAATTTTTTAAAAAATTGACTCACATCCTAGAGAGATGCCTTAAGATCTCACAGCAGAATGAAATTCTGGTAAAAATGTAAAAGTCTAGAAATGTGTTATAGTTTATGTTACATTATGCTGTTTTATGCTATCCTAGTTTGGAGTTGACAGGTCAGGAAATACTTTGTCATGTTTAGTATGTTTATGCCTTAATTATATTTGCTGTGGGAAATTAAAGTCCCCTTAGCCAAAAATGTGAAATGAAGTTATTTATTTTTGGTACTATAAATATGCATGCACTAATAAAGCTATTTCATTAGAGATTATTCAGTCATAATTGGAGCTTTGGGAAGAATAATATTGAATATGTGGTGCAGTGGTTCTCAACACATCCTGCACATTGGAAATACCTTGGGAATATTTAAATAATGCAGATGCCTGGGCCCCACTCTGGACCAATTATATCAGAATCTCTGGTGTTGAGCTCAGCTCTAGGTATATTTAAAACTTCTTCAGATATTTCTAATATGCAGGTGGGATTGAGATCCACTGATCTAGTTGGTCTCCCTAATTTTATAAACAAAGAATTACAGACCTGTCATGGAGAAATGACTTACCCAAAGTCTTTCAACCTTCATTGGCAGAACCATTAACACAGTAACACTTGGAAAATGAGCTTATTTATTTTGTAAGCATCATTCCTTTTCTATTACAGAGATGATAGACATTCTAGTTTCCACTGATTTTGTCTGCTCCAGATGAGCTTGAAACTCATTTAAACTAAATTTCATGTAATTGAAAGCACCTATGGAAAGTTTAAATGAGAGAGAAGGAAGCCTTCATAATATCCACCCATACAAACTATGATTTTTACTAGGACTCTAAGCCTCCTACCAAAATTATGTTACCCCATCACAGATGCTTCAGAAAAGTGGACTTCAATTTTCTGTGGATGAAAATAAGAACATAAAGAGCTCCAAACAGTTCCCCAGTGATATTTTTCATAAATAATTTCTAGCATCTGGTGAAAAATAACCAAACATTTTAGTAGACAAGAAAATGTGACTTAAAACATTGAGAAAATAGAGAATGAAAGCAAACAGTTGTGAGATGCACAAAAGGGATGCATATGCATATAATTTATCATTAGCTTGGACCTTTAAATAGACACAGGACCGAAAATTATACTGACACATTTTTCTATTGTCATAGAGATTATTTAAATAAAAAGATATGATTTGAAATTATTGGGCTAAAAAGAAAATAACTGAATTTAGTACCTTATTTGATGGATTAAACAGCAGAACAGACAGGTTTGAAGAAAAGTTTGATTGATTAGAAGATAGGTCGGGAGGAAGCAACCAAAATGAAGTACAGAGTGAAAAAAAAAGATTGCAAATATGGGAAATAAAATACTAAATGTACAGGATGTGGTGAATCTGTTCAGATGATAGAGAATTTGGGAGAAGTAATATCTTAAGAAATACTGGCTGAGATCTTTCCAAGTTAAAGACAAATTATAATAAACTTCAAGTGGATTTGATAAAAGGATAATCATATATATATATATGTATGTGTGTGTGTGTGTGTGTGTATTAGTAAAATTGTTAAATAAAAGTTAAACCTGAAAAAATTTCTTAAACTTACTCAGAGGGAAAAATAAGATCCATATTCTTCAATGTAGAAAAATCATGAGGACTGATTTCAAGAAAAGCAATGAAAACCAATGATACCTTCAAAACACTGAAGGAAAATAATTGAAAACCTAGAATTTTATACCTTGTTAAAATATCATTACAAAAATAGATTGGAAACATCTTTAGACATATAGAAACCATCATACTGAAGTAAGTATTAAAGAATATCACACAGAAGGGAAAAAAAATCTACAGAAAAGCTTTAAGATAAAAGAGAGAATTAATGACAAAGGAAATAATAAATATTTAGGAAAATCTAAATGATTTTTTAATTTTATAAGATAATAATATGACCATGGAGTTTTTAATATATGTAAAATTAAAATTAAAAATAATGGCCTTTCAGTTTTGAGATATTAATATGTTTTGGGGCCTTTCTGTTGTTCTGAAAGTGGTAAAAATAATGGTTTATTTTGGATCATCACAGATTAGTGATTAATATTGTTGTTCCAGGTAATCAATGAAAGATAACAATAACAAAAGCAAAAGCATGAGGAGGGAAAATTAAATAACAAAAAACGTTAACAAGCTATCAGGAGGGAAAATTAAATAAGTAAAAACATTAAAGGCAACTAAATAGAAAAAAACTCAGAATATCTAGCATGAATAGAATGTGAATAAGAAGATGATGTATTTGTACTCAAATGTGTACATTAATTATAAACTTACTAAATGCTCCAATAAAAGGAAGTGGTAATCAGAATGGAGAAAATAGGAAACTTGTAGATACACTCATAGGTAACACCTTTTATATGTAAGAATATAGAAAGGTTACAAAACAGGATGAAGGAAGATATGCCACAAAAACACTAAAGTAAGTAAAGTTTGAGTGATTATATTATTATCAGAAAATACATCCATTGAAGAAAAAAGCAGTGCTAGAGATAACTTCATAAAGATAAGATTCCATTCTGGGGAAAGGTACAAACATTCTAAATTAGTATACAAAAAACAAACTAGCCTCAAAATTTACAAAGCCAAACTAGACAGAATCATAAACAGGAATATACAAACTCATAATTATAGTGGAAAATTATAATACTCTTATAATAGACTCATAGAATGAGCATCAACAGAACAATTAATAGACAAATGGTTTTTAAAAAGCTTCATACAAAGTATGTCCTCATGCAAGAAGAGAATCAAAACCAAAATAAAATTCAAAATATAATAGAGCCTGGAATAACCCTATATTCTAGAAATCAAATAAAAATGTAACCAAATAAAAAATCTGATGAAAATCACAAAATATTTTGATATGGAAAATGGTGAAAATACGACACATCAAATCTTGAGTAAAAACATATTTAAAGGGAAAGTTTTTCTTGCCTTCCATGCAAATGTTAGAAACAAAGTCAGACTGATTATCAATATTTTAAGCACTGGTACTATAACGTTACAAAAACAAACACCAAATTAAGCCCACAAAAGAAAATTTAAATAATCCTGTAAGCATCAGGTCAATATATCTATAGTTGAAACTATGTCACGAAGAAAACTTCAAGACTGCATGGCTTCACTTATGAATCCAAACAAACATTGAAGAAATAATGCCAATTTTACACAAATTCTTTCAGATACTAAGAAAACATCCTGAATCACCTTAGGAGACCAGTATACTTGATTATACACCTGACAAAGATGTTTACTAGAAAGAAAATTTGCAGACTAAATTCACTCATAATAGTTCTACAAAAAAAAAATTTAAATAACATACTAGCCAACCCAAACCATAGATATATAAAAAGCATGTACATCATCATAATTTTAGGTTGATTTCAGGAATAGATGGCTTTCTGAACGGTCAAAAATCAATCAAAGGTATTCACCACTTTAACAGAACAAAGGAGAGAAAATCATAGATTGTCATCTGTCTGCAAAACAAATAGAAAATTTATTGGATGGAATTCAATATTTCTTCTTTATTCTTTTAAAAAAAATCTAGACAAACTAAGAAGAGAGAGAGAGATCCTTTACTAAGCTGATAAAGATTATTTCCAAAAAAATCCTATGGAAAATATTTTTGTGTTGAAATGTTGAAGATTTATCCTGAGAATGAAACAAAACAAGGAAAATTGTTGTTGGTATTTCTATTTAATATTTTGCCAGCATGAGGCCAGAAAAAGAGAAAAGATTAAAGTTAAGTAAGGAAGAGTAAAAGATGACTTTTTTCATAACCTGACTGTTTTAATAGAAAATCTGAAATGACCTACAGATAAATAAGTAAATTTCTCTAAGTTTCTGAATACATGGTTTGAAAAATCATTGGTATACGTGGAGACAACAAGAAGCAGAAGATGTTTTTACAAATGCTTCATTTAAAATAGCATTTTGAGGTGCTGGAGTGGTGGCTCAGTGGTTACAGTGCTTGCTCAGTATGCGCAAGTACACGGGTTCAAACCCCAGAACCCACATACACAACTAAGTGAGCAAACATGCAGGAACACAGTTGACTCTCCAATGAAGTGCCAAGCAAAAGAAGCTAAACGTGTAAGATAGCATAATGCAGTATTGCATTTAAAGAAATTTCACATTCAGACGCAACTATTCTATTGCATCGGAAGTCAGAATAGCCATCGCTCTTGGCAGAGGGAAAGACATACGGATTGGCTTAGGGGTGGCTTGCAGTGGTCTCGAGGTAGTGTTCTGCTCTTTGACTTGTGTGGTAGTGGAGTAAGTGCGACGATCCACTGCACTGTACATTCTCTGCGTGTTCTTCCCCGTTATGTTGCATTTCATAAGAAATGATGAGAGTGTAAAGAGGGGGGCAGCTATGTACTTGTCCCTAGAAGCTTGCAAACACACGTTGGTTAGAACTTGCTGGGAACATTGTCCAACAGCATCAGCTACCAAAAACATTGTATGACCTTACATGCTCCTCTCTCTAAAATTCTTTGAATTAATGGCCAATCAAAAAAAAAATGCTTCTTCAAAACATCATCTGAGCGATTGAAATTGAGGCAAAAATAACTATCTAAATCTACAGAAGTCTGTCTGCTGAAGTCTTAAATCTCTGTTCATTCATTCACTGCTCCATTCCCTTTTGTGCATAGGATATCACGCCCCAGCAATTACAGTTGTTGCTTGGTGTACAGCAATGGCAAGTGTACATTTTCATATGTAAGAGAATTATGCTTTTTAATGTGTGTGTATGGCATATTTTCTATAAGACATGCATTCTGTCAATTGATTCATTTTCTTAGTTTTATTTTATCTGATTATTTTATTGTACATCTGTAGGCTTCCTCAATGTTTTTTGAAAGGAATTACAGTAAAATTATATAAATACACTAAATGATCAATGTTTGACCTAGTTATCATTTATTTGCAAATACTGATCCATTGTTCCTAGGGGACAGACAGGGTCAGGTTCCTATAAGCCTCTGGTTACAACATTTTTATCAGCCAATCAGTACAAACCTTGTTTCATGTGCATTAATGTATAAAGACACCTTGTTTAATATCTATTGTTAATTCATTTATTTTTAACTCACGATCAACAGCTTTATAACTCGTGTGTAAATAATTTTCATTTAGCATGTTTTCACCATAAGGCACATTATGGTCTTTCTGTGTTTAGAAACACTGAACAGCACATCACACCGCATGTGGGGCCAGGTTAAATAGTGAAATTACTATTAAGCAGTATAAAAGTGTGAGAATTATGTCACTAAATAGATAGGAGCATTGTATATGATACAAGAAGAAGAAACAAGGAAGCAGAATGTGACCTTGTGCAGCGCTATCTGGGAATGTGTGTTGAAGGACTCCGATCCTGCCAGTCTGCGTGTCTGAGAATGAATACAAGTATTGATATTAAGGGCACAGAAAAATTTTAGCAAGTTAGGGGAATTCGCAAATATAGAATCTTCAAATAACGAGGATTGACTATTTACATACGATAAACAGCAAGTTCAGGAATATTTATAGTAAGGTGTTTAAAATATGAAGCCTTAGCTGGCGCAGTGGTGCACACCTGTAAGACAGTGGCTTAGGAGGTTGAGGCAAGGAGATGGCAAATTTGAGGCCAGCTTTGTCATGTAGCAAGGCCCTAAGCAACTTAGCAAAACTCTGTCTTAAAATAAAAAGAGCTCGGGATAGGGATCAGTACGTAAGCACCTCTGGGTTCAATTCCTGCTACAAAAAAAGAAGAAGAAGAAGCCTTAAAATACAGTGTATTTGATTCCTATTGAAAAACCCGATTCTATATTACTTTATTTATAGAGGGTTAGACATAATAAAGTGATAGCATACAAACCATTATAGTTTTCCTTTCTTAAAAAATAATTGCACTTATTATACACTGTGAAAACTTGCAGACATTTGAACTTGTCATGAAAGTTTTGGGCACTAAAATACGTTTTGTCATTTTAAATCATTTTAAAATTGAATATTGTTTAACATATAAAGTATTTTTAAAATGTTTTGAAATATTGAATGATCCCCAAGTTCTATGTATTCTTTTAAGATTCTTCTTTTGAAACAATGGTGTTCTATCTCTAAGGAGAAACGGGGTGATTCTAATATTTGTTGAAAGGTGAAATATTTTTTTTTTCTAAATTTTCACAGTGATTGCCGTGAAGAAAAAATAAGGAAGCTCACACCTGGTGAAATGGATGAAATTCGAGAAATATTATCAAGGAATCTGTATCAAATCCGTCAGCGAGTGAGAATAATTTATTTACCTGCTTTTGGCTAAAAATGTACCTTCTCACTTGGCGCTGTAATTTCTTACACCTGCCTCAGTGGGTTCCACATTGGACATCTCCTCCTTTTTTCTTTTTAAAGAGAGAATCAGATTTATCTATTTTTCATTTGGCTTTTGTTTCTCTGACACCTTATTGTATATGTGGTGCTGGGGTTTGAACTCGGGTCCTCAAGCATGCCAAGCAAGCGCCCTAACTGCTGAGCCACTGCTCTGTCCCCACCCTCTTATCTCAGGTCCCCTTTCAGAGCATTCCAACTTGTCAGGGTCCCCCAATCCTCCTGGATACACAGCTAAAGCTTCAAAGCCCCCTGGAGGTTCTGCTACCGTGGGCTTGGAGAAATACACATTGGACAGTTGGCAGAAAATGAATTGTTGTTTTTAACGACAGGAAATAGCTTTATGCCTTAGATTTTATTTTTATTTTTTTATTTTATTTTTTTAAAAAGAGAAGGACAGTGAGATAGAGAAAGAGACAGAGAGAATCATTTTTTATTGAGTTTTTCAATGGCTTTCATTGCTCTGACACTTAATTGTGTACGTGGATTGCTGGGGTTTGAACCCATGGACTCGCGCATGCCAGGTGAGCGCTGTAACTGCCAAGCCACCGCTCCAGCCCCTTATTTTTATTTTTAAGACAGAGGGACAGTGTAAGAGAGAGTGAGAAAAATAGAGAATCAATTTTATTGAGTTTTTCATGTGACTTTCGTTGCTCTGACACTTCGTTGAGTACAAGGTGCTGGTTTTTGAACTTGTACACTCATACATGCCAGGCAAGTGCTGTAACCGCTGAGCCACCACTCCAGCACCCTTAGATATTTTTTTAAGAGAGAAATAATTTTATTTATTTCTTCATTTTGTTTTTTTTTTCCCTCCACTTTATTGTGTATGTAGTGCCAGAGATCAAACACAGGTCCTCGTGTGTGCCAGGCAAGTGCTCTACTGCTGAGCCACCACTCTAGTCCCTATACCCTAGACGTTTAAATGTATCAAATCCTCCTTGTTATTCAGGAAGTGCCATCATTTTCTTCCTTTATCGTCACTTCTTTCCCAGCATTTCCAGTAGTGGGCTAATAATATTGCTGATGCTTAGAGAGTGGGGACAATTTGCCAACTGCCACTTCAGCTCATTGCTTTTATTAACCTCTTTATTTTAACAACAAGCAATAGGTGTTACTGTTGTCCCCACTTCACATGAAGAAATCGAGGCACAGGGAGTTACAGTGGCACATGGAGTATCCCTCAGTCCTGTGGGGGCCACATCTGCAGCTTCTTAGGTCTCCTTGCAGCCACATTCTCTAAGCCATGTTCTAAAGGCAGCGTTCTCCTATTCCAAGTGGCATGAAACAACAGTGGAAGCTTCCAGGCTTAACTATTCTTTCAGAACTGGAGCTCTCCGTTCGTTTTTTTTTTTTTTAATTAGATGAATATGGAGTTACAATAGAGGGGGAAACACTGTCAAACAATCAAGAACAAATGTATATATACTTAGTTATCCAGGGCTAATGCCATGTCATGGATGCCCAGCTTGGTTTCCCCATGATGCTATTTCCCCCAGAAGAACCCCTGAGTTAAATGGATATCTCATGGAGGTCAGAGATCTTCTTCTGAGATGATTCCCCCATATTCCCACCCTCCAGTCTCCTAGATATCCTTCCTAAGCCCTCCCCACACCCTGTCCCCCATCCTACGCCTCCAGGTATCCTAGGGAGTCATCCCCTTGTTGCCTTGAGAGTCGTACAATTTGAGGTTCTTATTAGCTTAGGCGTCTAACATACTGCTTCCCCACATATTCTAGCTTCCACAGATGAGAGAAACCATTTGGCCCTTGAGTCTCTGAGATTGGGATACTTCACTTAGCATAATTCTTTCCATCTCCATCCATTTGATTTCAAAAGCCATAATATCGTCTTTTCTAATGGCCGAGTAATATTCCATTGTATATATGCACCAAAGTTTTTGTATCCACTTGTCGAGTGAGGGGCATCTGGGTTGGTTCCATAGTCTAGCTATAGTAAATTGAGCTGCTATAAACATTGATGAAGCCGTATCTCTATAATATGCTGATTCTAACTCTTTTCGGAAAATACCCAGGAGTGGGATAGCTGAGTCATACGGTGGTTCCAGCCCTAATTTTTTAAGGAGTCTCCACACTGCTTTCCAGAGTGGCTGAACCAGTTTGCAGTCCCACCAGCAGTGTGACAGTGTTCCTCTTTTCCCACAGCATGTGTCCTTGGCTCTCTGTTCTTAAGCTCCATCCCTTCACCCCAGAGGCTTGGAGGGGCAATTTTAGTTCTCCTCTTGTCCTGTGTGGCGCCCCCTTTTGGTCTCCCCACTTGGAGCATGTCCCACTTCCTGTCGCCTGGTTCATGCCTCCAATGTTTTAAGTTTTTCTTCCAAAAGATACCATATTATCCCCAGCCCCATCCTTAAATGAGATAGAACTGGGTACCACAGATTTTAGCACTTAATTTCAAGATTTTTTTTTTCTAGACTTAGATGCCCAACTACTTAATAGCACCTTGAGGCAGCAGATGAGGTTTTTTGCATGTCTCCACAGGGCCTAGTATGGTTCTGGGCACAGGAAGGTTCCCATGAAGTGCATATCGGTTCTACCAGAAAATGAACTTAATTATTCTGGTTTATTTCAGGAAACATGTTTCTATGTAGCCTATGAAACTAAAATAGATGTCAGGAAAATCCCTAGTTTAAAAATTTTACTCCATCACCAACTGGAACATGACCGTGGCTGGTGGTGTTAGCAACTCCTCCATGTGACAACCCAGTTGAATAGAGAACTTCTGAAGTTAATCAAAAGGACATGGCACCACCAAGTGGCTCAAAGTGGTTTGCTTTGATATATCAGTAATTCCTAGGCTAAATAATGTATGGAAATGACCTGTAATTTTTTCCCAAGCGATTGGTGATGGCTAAACACATACAAGACCACCCAAGGTAGAAAAGGCACTCGATAAATTCAGTCATTTTTTCTAATTTAGAAAGAGCACACTTTGCAATGGAAAAAAAGTTTTATTCACTGACTTTTATGAAAGATCAAACTCACAACTTTTTTTTTTCTCTGCATGGAAGTTGTTGCTGAGGTCCAAATGCATAAAAACGTTGGATTTTTGAAGTTTTGAAATTTCAGGGAAATTATCAGTCTTTTGGTAAAATGTCACTTATGTGTTTTCATTTCAGACTTTATCATACAACAGGCACAATTTGACAGCAGACACCAGCGAGAGACAAGCCAAGGAGATTCTGATCCGCAGGCGGCACAGTTTGCGGGAAAGCATCAGGAAAGACAACAGCTTGAATCGAGAGCGCAGGGTAACTGGAATTGGTGTCTGGGGTGCAGGCTTCCAAAAGTGGAGCCGACAGCTGTCCTGTTAATCAGCTGGTAAAATCAGTGCCTGTTTTGATTGGACGATTGCTGAGGGATGACTGTTGAGGTCAGAAATTCAGGTGCAGAATTAATCAAAATAAAATTTTTGCCATGTGCATCGCTATGCACCTCTAGTTCCAGCCACTCAGCAGGCCACAGCAAGAGGATGACTTGAATACAGGGCTTCAAGACCAATCTTGAGCGACATAACAAAAGACAAAGAATAATAAGTCAATAAAGTCTCTTCAAATGTTTCTTGAATACCTGTTACATTATAGGTATTATCATAGGCACAGGGAATATATTGGTGGACAAAATTAATAAAGACTCCTCAGCTTGTAAGATTTCTAGTTAGTAGAAGAGAAGCCTACCAGCAATAGAATCTGAGTAAATTATTATGCTCAATGGCAACAGATAGATAAATTGTGATACAGTCAATTCTCAATTTTAATCAGAATGGCTGGACCAGGCTTCTATGACTGGAAAATGATATAATCAGAAGCCTTATAATGGCAGGGTGTTTTCTGAGAAATTGGTTGTTAGACAGTTTTGGGTATAAGAATATCACAGAGTGTACTTACATAAACATAAGACTGCTAAGTCCTTAGGGCAATATAATCTTTAGGGATCAGTATCATATATGGGGTTGTTGTTTGGCCAAAACGTTGTTATGTGGCACAAGACTGTATGTGAGCTTTCTGGAGAGAGGTGGCAGATGTGTGAAGGGCTGAAAGTGGGAAAGCCCACATGTTCTCCGGAAACTGCAGGAGGCTTTCAGGGGCTGGGAACAGGACCATTCACAGTGAAATTGGTTCAGCAGTGCAGTTGGTTTGAGGTACTGCCAATAGATATGAAGTCCACTTTAAAATGATCTAATGATTTATTGATTTTACATGGCAGGTATGACATCTTATTTTTAATAATATTCTATATTTTGGGTCATTAGAGGTTAAAATGATTATGTATGAACAATGAGATTATCTGTAAAGGGTAGGTGTTGATTAGAAGTTCATTATAGGAACTGAAGACTGTAGCATTCAGAAGGTCAATAAATTAGGTTTGTAATATTTTTTATTCTATCATTTTCAAGATTTACTGAAGTTAATAAAACTTAATATGCTACCCATTACACATACCTTCTTCCCATACAAGGTTTTAAGTCTTTCAGGTAATACCTTATAAATAGGTATTCCCATAGTTTTTCTTTAAGAAGAGTGAATGGCTTTCTCATCTTGTTTCACACAGTCCCATTATTTCTATTTTCGTTAGTATGGTTCTTCCATTAGGTTTGGGAGGGGATTTAGTTATTTAAAGTACAATAGTTACAGTTCTTCAAAAAGTAATTTTTGGATTGAAGAGATAAGTAAGATTCTAATTGAAAACCAAGTTTTGTTATAAAATTTTCAACATCTAGAATAAATGCCATTTATGTAATCTAAATAAGGTTTTCTATTTTTCTTACAGGCTTCTACTTCAACTTCCAGATATTTATCCTTACCTAAAAATACAAAGCTTCCAGAAAAACTACAAAAGAAAAAGAATATTTCTAATGCAGGTAATGAATATATATATTCATAGCAGAAATACTTTAGATTTACTTACTAATGCTTATAACATAGAGTTATAAGTTTTCCTGTTGTCTTTCTTCATTAAGAATGAGTTCAATAGTTTTTAAGTACGAATAATAAATGACCTTTTATTAGCCTTTTTGATTTGATTTTGAGTCAGTTACAAATTGTACAATTATGTTCTATGATTCTTTGATAGAGTAAAAGCAAATATTGTCACTATGGAGTTATTGAGCAGGTCAGTAGAAAGCTGTGCCTGAAAATGTGTATTTACAGTTTTAGAATAATTGTAATTTCTTTTCATAGAGTCAACCATATTTTAATTCTAATTGCAGTTATTTTTTCAAAATATATTTTATTAAGGAATTGAGTTATTGTACAATCATAAATGCATTTAAAGTAACAATATGATATGCCTATGCACTTAAACCAGAATTACTGCCTAGTTCCCTCCCTAGTCTCTGTCCTTCTCCCCGCCCCATGTACTCTATCCGTCCCCCTACTACATATCTATGATTGCCCCAGATTGTTAAAGCTTTGTCACAAAGTCTAATACCTCTTCATTTGATGGTAATCTTTACGTAGAACCACCGAGCTATTTTCTATGAAATCTTCCAAAGCACCTTAGGATTCCATGTTATTAAAGTGTGGGATGTAACAATAATTAAAAACCCTTTGCTTTTTTTTTTCCTGCTTGTTTGTTTAATTAACCAAGAAGAGGAAAGTCTAAGGATTGCTGGTGATAATGGAGGGCGAGGTGAGAAATGAGAAGGGAGGGTAGGGGAAGACAAGGCAGCAGGAATATTTATGTCTGTGGGCTGTTAACTAGCACGGGTCCTGCCAACAAGTTCTCAGTTCTGAAGAATCTCAGCTCCTGGGTCCTGCAGCCCATCTGGTCAGCCATCCTACCCACCAAACTCCAGCTCCCAAATCCCCTTCTAATCATGCTTCCTCACTTTGTTTAGTAAGTGCACATTGGTTTTGGTCCTTTTGTGGAAATGTAAAGGAAACTACCAAAACCGCATGAGATCCTAGAGCAAGGGAAGAGTCTTCCTCATGTCAGACGGCCATCAGACTAAGTGCCAGACAGCACTGAGCCCAATGAGGTCACTCCTGTGGGGCAGCTGAGGGTGCGGCCACCACTGGCCAGGGGATCTCAATATGAATTCCAGCTCCATAGCTTACTGATATCTCTTGAACCTAGTTACCCCATCTATAAAATGGGTGATTGTGAAGACTGAAAGAGCTGATCCATTTTAAAGTGCGTATGACTGAGCCTGGCACTCAGTAACCTCTTCAAAATTAGCAGCATGGACAGGAATGCTCTCAGGTGACACAGAAAGGGCCCGAAGCTATCGCTGGAGTGAGCCCTCTGGTTTCCCCTCTCCCCAGGGCCCCAGGGCGCAACAGTTGCCTGACCCGCTTGTAAAGCCTTCTCTCTGAACTGCTTGCCCACGCTGTCTTTCTTTTGCTCTGTGATAGATGGCAATAGCAGCGACTCAGACATAGATGCTGGGACCACCGTGCTCAACTTGCAACCCCGAGCCAGGCGCTTCTTGCCAGAACAGTTCTCCAAGAAAACCTCGCAGTCCTATAGGATGGAATGGAAGAACGAGGTAGACGTAGATTCCGGCCAAGGGCAACCCAGTACGCCCACAGCACCCCGCAGCAAAGAGGGGGGCACCCAGACACCAGGCGTGCTTCACCAGCCACTTCTCTCCAAGGACGGGTTTGGCCGTGGGAGGGAAGACAGTTTGACTGAAGATGTGCCACCTAAGCCACCCCCGAGGATGGCCCGCAGGGCATCCGAACCTGGAAACCAGAAAGCCCGATTCGGGAGCGAGAAGCCCTAATGGAATCCGCCAAAGCAGATCAGGGACATCAGATCCAGCAAAGCTGTGGTTTATCTCTCCAAAACCTGAAGCAATGGTGGCATCCCTTAAAAATCCCCTATCGATGTACTTTCTTTGGATAGAAGGGCCAATAGTGATTAATGGGATGAATGTTCATCCCTAGAAGGTGAAATCAAAGAAAGGAAGTCGCACAAAATACCTTCTGTGACTTGCTAGCAAATTGTACTTTACACAGGACTGAAGAAAAAACAAGTGTGCCTTAATAATTGAACTTGAATGACTGAACTTGAAAATTTGAACACACCTTTGTTGGTGGAAATTTTAATATATTACATATATGCCTCAGATTTTATTTATGAAACAATGTATGTCCGTAGTGAATCTGTTTATCAGTGAATGGCACTAGAAATTCCTAGAGCAGGTCAGTTTGTAAAAGGTGAATCCTACACCCAGGTAGGGGCCACTCCCTAGGCTGAGCTGCTGGACCTGTTTGTGGGTAAAGGAAGAACAGAGCCCAGAGCAGAGGCTCCTGTGACTAATGAACTGAGAGAGCCTGGCTCGCAGAGTGTGGGCTACAACTCCCTACAGTCTTGTGAAACAGTCAGTTGTTCTTAATTGTTCAGCTGCCTACTGTGTGTTTGGGGGTGATATATATGTTCCATCTCCCCTTCTTTTCTGATTTGATGGTGCAAATAGAGGTACTGCCTAGGGAAAAATCAGCATAGCATGATTGATGGATTTGGTGGCAGCTTTGAGAAGTTCAACCCTGGAGGGGCTCTTGTGGCCAGCGGGAGGGAGATGGGGCAGCACCTGCTTACCTGTAGGTGGTGGGTTTTATATTGTGCAATACTGGGAGAAGGGTACAGATGATTCCTTTCAAACCCATCTATGACCACCTGCTTTAATAGAATTTTTCTATTGAACATTCTAGAATTTGAAGTCCAGGTCAGAGGCTTCCAAGCAGACAAGGATGAACGTTTAAATAAACAGTATTCTAATGTTGAATAGATTGGTTAGATTTCAAGCTTTGATTGTTGTTCAGGAAGCACTTTGGAGAATGTGGGAATCCTATTTTTTTTTTTGCACTAGTCTGTAATTTATCTTTTCACCTTCAACAGAGCAGTGACTCAAATTCTTCATATAAAATTGGATTCTATTCATTGGAGTACTTTTTAAAAGTCTAGCAGAAAGAAAAGAAGTGGAACATAATCATTAAAGATTAATATTTAAATCTCCGGCTCTTCAACTGTAGATTTTATTGACCTGTCATTTTTTGTTTCTTTTTCTAAATAATCCCTCTTTAAAGTTTAGCTGGTGGGGTTGGGGTTGGGGATTGAGCTCAGTGGCAGAGCGCTTGCCTAGCATGCGCAAGGCCCTGTGTTCGGTCCTCAGCCCTGAAAAAAAAAAATTAGCTGGTACAAGACTATAAATTTCTGGGTTTAGGTTTCAAATGAAGCCATTCATATAGGTCCTTGGTTTCATATTGGAAATTTTTCACACACAGCAAAGGATCTAAGTGCCTGTAGCAGGTGTGGGGGAAGATTGTGAATAAATTAGACACCCCAGCAGTCTCCAGCCCCTCTCCAACCCCAATATCATGGAGAAATTTTCTGACCTTTTAAAAATTATTAATTATTAATTTTAATCCAGAAATTTAGTTGTTATACCATCGAAATGCTTCCAATGAAATAATAAATCTATATATTCTTAAAATTGGATTTACCCCCTAGAGCCCCCCCTAATTTCCCACCCTACCCCTCTCCTATTGCCCCCTCCCCCCTACTTCCCAATACATCTCTATGAATGCCCTAGGTTTTGGGTCACTGCACCTTTGCTGGGCTTAACACATGAGAGTTGACCACCTTTCACATTGGCCAGGGTCTAGCTCCAGCCTTCACAGATGAGGGAAGACGTTCGACTCTTGACTGTCCGAGTTAGGCTAATTTCACTCAACATGATTTCTTCCATTGACGTCCATTTACCTTCAAAGGCTGCAATATCACCTTTTCTTCCTTAAATTCTAAAATCTGGGATTATCCCAGGTGGCTTGCAGGAGACAGGGCAGAGGGTACAGAAGATACAAGTTCTTAAGAGCTCAAGTTCTTTCCCCAACAATCCTAGGTTGATTGGCAGAAAGCAGTGTAAAAAGCAATTGGAAACCAAGAAGCATAGGACCTTGCACCCAAAACTTGAATTTTAAATGAAAATATTAATATCAAATATACATTCCTTTTGCTGAAAAGAAAGAAAAACTGACACAGAATTTTATCATAGAAAGTTAATTCATCAAGAGAGCTGATGTGTAATTTTGAGAATGCCAAAGGTGAGTTTCCAGAATACTTAATTTTTTGAAATCTGAAAAAGAAGGTAGAAATGAAAAATGACCTTTTAAAACAATTTTCCTGGTTTCTATATTAATAAATATTAGACTTGAGTTTAATGTTCTGGAACCCAAGTAGAAAACACACACACACACACACACACACACACCAAAAAAAAAAATGAAAATGAAAAACCTAAAGGTCACATAATTTGAATGACATTATATTTCTGAAAAGGAACACTGATGTCATTTTATCTTATCCGTTTAATTTTTTTTTTTTTTTACTCATCAAACGTCAAATGCAATCAATACAAATACATTTGACTTTAGCTTTTTCTCTAATGTTTTCTTCTTTGGGTAATTATTGGATTTTAGTCACTATGGAAAGACATTACGGAGATGAAACCTTTTAAAGCATTATAAAACCTTTTAACTCTCTGTAGTGTAAAAAGAGCCCTCGTCTTTGTAAAAGACCCCCTTAGTTCAAAGAATACCCAATCCAACCTAAGTTCCAATGTGTCTATAGAATTTGGATAGGTTTTCTGTGTTTGATATAACGAAGTTTGAATTATCTATAGTGGAAAGTCAGGGCTTAATGCTCCGTATATAAAGTGAAGGGGTGACCGTTGGGAACACTTGTGTCAGTCAGGAAACTGGAAATCAGTACTGAGATCTGTTATAAAGTATGTGTTTTATATCTACGCCTCTGGGACATCTGGGATGAAATTTCAGCTTTCACTTAGCTTTGTAGTGTGTGTGTGGGGGGGGTGGGGTGCTGGTTTAGGAGGAAGTGGGGGTGTTTATTTATATAAAAAGTGTAGAGAAGGACACTTACATGTCTTGGCACGTTTTGCACTTGTTGCACTGCCCACGAATCCCGTTTATGTTAAAACCAACTTTCATCATCAATTATGTGAACTATTTTTGCTAATTCCCACTGCACATTGGAACGCACAGGTTGAAGAGTGATTAAAGAGATTACTTTGTCCAGAGAGAGTAGCTGTTAGTATTATCAGGCTAGAGCTGAAACACTCTTCAATTGTGGGTCCCAGGACCCCTTGAGGATGCCAAAATTCACAGATGCCCAAGTCCCTTATAGGAAATGGCATAGTGTTCGCATGGGACCTACACACGTCCTCCTACTTGAAACCAGCTTTAGCTTATTGAAGCAATGCAATGTAAATGCTGTACCAATGGTTGTTATACTATGTTGTTTATTTTATTTTTTTAAAGAGAGAAGGACAGTGAGAGAGAAAATCAACTTTGATGAGTTTTTCACATGGCTTTCGTTGCTCTGACACTTAGTTGTGTACGTGGGTTCTGGGGTTTGAACCCATACTTGCACATGCCAGGAAAGCGCCATAACCTCTGAGCCACCGCTCCAGCCCTATATTGTGTTGTTTAAAGAACAGCAACAAAAAAAATCTACCTGTTCAGAATAGAATTTTTTTTAGAGAGAGAGAGGGACAGAGAGAGAGACAGAGAAAGAGAGAAACAACTTTTTAGTTTTTCACATGGCTTTAGTTGCTCCAACACTTAGTTGTGTGCATGGTGCTGGGGTTTGAACCCGGGTCCTTGTGCTTGCCAGGCAAGCTCCGAAACCGCTGAGCCACTGCTCCAGCCCCCAGAGTAGAATTTTTAAAAAAATATTTCCAGCCCAGGGTTGGTTGAATCTGTGGATGCAGTGTGCACAGGCATTGGGGGGGCTGTGCTTTTGACCCTCATCGCCCTAAAGAAGAAAGTTTATGACCCAGAACCCAGTGATAACCTGTGTTTTTTTAGTTTTCTTTACTTTTAGAACAAAGAGTGTATGTAGCTCATTGCTACTTTCTACCCCACTTTTCAACCAAGCTGTTTCTTCAACCCCCTTCCAAGGAAAGTGGGGTTGGCTGAGTGGCATTTACCATAGCTCTTTCTTCCTGGTAAAGGACACTTTTTTCAGAATTCCTCATGCCATTCACTCTACAAATAGCTGATGCCCTCAGATCAGGTTGTGTGGCTTCTGTAATCTCTGTAATGTTACATAGGCACATCTTTTTAAAATTTTCTTTTGTTTTTCTTCTAATTTTTTGCAATTTTTCAAGTAATTTTTTTTGGAGAGAACCAATTTTATTTAGTTTTTCATGTGGCTTTCATTGCTCAGACACTTTGTTGTGTACGTGGTGCTGGGGTTTGAACCCACGTACTTGTGCATGCCAGGCAAGCGCTAGAACCCCTGAGCCACTGCTCCAGCCCTGGATAATGACATTTTTAATATGCATGGCAAAGGACCATTTTGGGTGACTCAGAACCTACTTCAAGTCCATGCAGTGTGTTACAGAGGCTTCACGGGGACCACCACCCTTGCGCGGCAGGGCATCGGGAATACCACTACTAGAGACAGCCAGTGGATTAAATGCCAGGTACGGTGGTGGTGACTTTCTTATTTCTTAAGTCTGTGATACTAAATGGGATCATGATGGCTGGAACTCATGAAAGTTAAAACATTTAGAGTATTACACATTTTTAACTGTTAATTTCAAATACATATGCATCAAATGAGGCTAGCACTATAACTAGGTAACAGTTTCTGATTGGAGAAATACATGTTAATTGATATGTAATCTTCTTTATATAAACAGACCCTCATAAATAATTCTAAGACAATGTATGCTCTAAGATAATACTGTGGTCCCAAGCCTATC